>JARBWK010000004.1:81533475-81562097 GCA_030556195.1 Anolis apletophallus
ACTGCACAAATCATTTACATAATTTCTCTGTCATCACTAAAATGAGAACAATAGCCATCTATAAAGTATTCCTTTTCTCACAGTGCAAGCTATCAATATTGAGCCTCTCTGTTCTTTTACTTGCAACATTAGTTCCGGGCTTCCTGCCAGCAGAGAAGGTCGGACTTTTATATCGCAATGGTGTTTTTCATTCACATTAAGAATTCCATTTAACTTTCATAGCTCAAACTGCACTGTTTCCCCACTCATCTAGCCTAATGGTTTAAATTGGCACAGAGTGTATTAAAATGCATTTAATCAGGGTGTTAGTCTTCCATAGCATGTGCCTGACTGATTATTGGCACCAAAACCCTCTTTTTCAGAGTTGACGCGCAAGTAGCATCACTCTCTGACTGTACTTTTTATGCTCGGAAAAGTACCAAACCTGCTTCAAGAACACTGTTGAACTAAAATGCATTTTGTATCTTCAAGTCAGCCCTGGCGTATGGTTTACAGAATAGTTAAATAAATGTGAAAGGCCAGGGTTTGAATCCACTTGGCCACTGGGCAGCCTTGGGCAAGCTGCACACTCTTCTCTCTGAAAGGAAAGCAGTGGAAAAGCCTCCTCTGAAATATATATGTACAAAACAAACAATACAAAGCATGTTATAATGAGCTGGATAAGCAGCCAGGGCCCTCAGTCTTGAGGGGCTCCTTTCCCCAGCATGGCTGCAGTGGGAGGCTGGCTTACTTGTACAGGGCCAGGCCATGGATCCTGCTTTTCTTTGGGGATGCATCATCCAGCTGCCACCATCTTGGCCACATGGCCATTGGCCCCCTCCCCTTCTTCACTGTACTGTAGGCTGCCATTTTAGTTTCATTATCTGGGGACGGTGGCCTTGGTGGGCCTAAAAGGCCTGGGGCTATTCCAAATGGGAGTTTAGTCATCAGCCTCCCTATGCCCCATAATTACAATATTAAGATAATACTACTATATATATATATATATATATATATATATATATATATATATATATATGTATTTATTTTCTTAAAAAGAAATAATAATAATAAAAACATCACATGATTCCCTACCATATATTAGGCATGGCCCTCATCTTGTCTCCTTTCAGCCTTTGCTTTTGCAGGCCAAACATGTCCAGTTCTTTGGGCCGCTTCACATGGGGATTGTTATTTAAATTTTGTTTGATTTAGTCACCCTCCTCTGGACAAAATTTCAGCTGGTTAAGATCTCCCTTTAGTTGTGGTGCCCAGAATTGGATAGTAGTTGTAAAGCAGAATTGGTGCTTTTAGCAGAAGTACAGTCAGAGGAGAGTGATGCACAAGCTCAGGCCTTAGTATAGCGAGGTAGTTTGCCAGAAATCATGCTGGCAGCCAAGACGAGAATAATGCACTCTGATTGGTACGTAAGGCACACGCAGTAATTTTTGCCAGGGAACATCATGTGCCTTTCAGATAACACTAGCCGTGATTGGCTAGCTAGCACCCAGCGTGCATTTGTTTACATTGTTACTGATTGGTAGGAACCGCGCATGGGCAAATGAAACCGTTCCTCCCTGCTGGCACAGAGGGACGGCGTAGAATTGTTGCAAATTAAGAACAGGATGCCCATCAGGCAGATAACATACTGTGAGAATGAAGAATTAATACTGCACAATGCTGTTTAGCAAATGAGGATGCAAGTAGAGTATGATGCTAAATAATGTGATGTTTAATTGGAGAATGAAAATGAGTTGATACTGTGAACCAATAATAATGATGAAGAAAGGAGGGACAAGGGGTCTGCCGCCATAGTGTGTATATAAGGGATAGTTGGAGATTGTACGGGCTCTTGCCCAGAAGCAGCGAGTTCTGTGGGCAGACCCCGTCAGCTGATGTGCAAATAAACTTTGGCTTCATTGACTGCAGTACGGTTGTTGCGTTTTCTCGTTCCTGTGCTCGCACGCACGCGCCGCCAGTAAGTAAAGGTACCACCTGGGAGTTTTGGGACTCCGGATTTGCTGCTACAGTTGTGCTATATGCGCACATTCAATTTCTCATGTAGGTGCCATGTTGTTCCGCATGGCCGTTTGCTCCCCCCCCCCTTTTCAAATTCTTGTCGGCGCCATTTTGTGGCGTATGCCCAGGGGGCATGCGGGGCAGGTGGTTTATCAGTCTCCCTAGGCCCCATTACTTTATAGCTGTGAATTGCATACATTATTTTATATTTATAAATATAATTAAATCATTATGACGCCCTTCAGTTAATTTCTCTTGTCACGCACCTGTTTCTTTGGCCTTGCGGCTGCGGGCTAAAAAACAAGATGGCAAGCTACTTGCCCCCCCTCCCCTCTTTCACTCATTGTTTTGTCGGTGTGGGGACGGCGCCCATTTGTGGGCTTAAAGCCCCGGGGCCATTTTTGAACATCGGACCAGGCTGTGGCGCAGCTGGTGGAGAGTCAGCTGCATTAAAATCACTACTGACCGAAAGGTCATGAGTTCGAACCAGCTGGGGTCAGAGTAAGCTCCCGACCATTTGTCTAGCTTGCTGTCGATTTTTTTCTTGGGAATGTGACGCAGCCGGCTGTGAGTCAACTGCATAAGATTTCTATTGACCAGAAGGTCATGAGTTCGAGGCTGGCCCAGGTAGATGGGAGCTCTCGACCAATGTGGTAGCCTGTTCAGTCTACACAGTTTTTCATGAACTTGCAAGGGGGTTTATCATCGGCCTCCTTATGCCCTATAAATTAATATTAATCATACCCACCACTGTTATTTTCTACCCGTTCGGCCTTTGCCTGTGGGGCAGATATGGTTGTACTGAAAATCATAGTAAAAATCTATAATAAGAATAAGAATAAGAATAATAAATAAATAAAATGAATGAATAAACAAATACTTAGCTCTTTGGATCGTTCCTCATAGGGCATTTCAGCCTTGAATATACCTCGTGACTGGGCATAAGTCCTAGGACTACAGACAATTGGGGGTCATTTTTTCTGAAGATCATAGAAGACACTTCAGTAATTCCCAGGTTTCTTGGAAGACCGTATGGTCAGGCGTATGAGGCATACCCTCTCAGCCTTTGTAAATGGCTGGGGAGTTTGAATAGTGCATTTTCTTTAAAAACAAAAGAAGAATAGTCGTTTGAGTCACACCCTCTCAGCCTTAGAAACGGCTTGGGAGTTTGAGAAGCACGTTTTCTTTAAAACATAAGAAGATTAGTTGTTGAGTTACACCCTCTCAGCCTTATAAAGGGCTTGGGAGTTTGAGAAGCGCATTTTCTTTAAAACATAAGAAGATTAGTTGTTGAGTTACACCTTCTCAGCCTTATAAAGGGCCTGGGAGTTTGAAAAGCGTGTCTTCTTTAAAACATAAGATTAGTCGTAGGTGTTACGGCCTCTCAGCCTTATAAAGGGCTTGGGATTTTGTAAAGCACTTTTTATTTAAAACATAAGAAGATTAGTTGTTTAAGTCACACTCTCTCAGCCTTATAAAGGGTTCGGGAGTTCAAAAAGCGCTTTTATTTAAAACATAAGAAGATTCGTTGTTTAAGTCACCGCTTTTTATTTAAAACATAAGAAGATTAGTTGTTTAAGTCACACCCTCTCAGCCTGATAAAAGGCTGGAGAGTTTGCAAAGCGCGTTTTTCTTTAAAACATAAGAAGCTTAGTCGTTTGAGTCTCACCTTCTCAGCCTTATACCGGCTAGGGAGTTTGAAAAGCGCGTTTTCTTTAAAATATAAGAAGATTGGTAGTTTGAGTCACACCCTCTCAGCCTCATAAACGGCTGGGAGTTTAAAAAACATGTTTTCTTTAAAATATAAGAAGATTAGTTGTTGGAGTCACACCCTCTCCGCCTTAAAATGGCTGGAGAGTTTCAAAGGCGTTTTCTTTAAAGCAGAAGAAGATTAGTTGTTGGAGTCACACCCTCTCAGCCTTTAAAACGGCTGGAGAGTTTGAAAGCGCGTTTTCTTTAAAACATAAGAAGGTTGATCGTTTGGGTCACACCCTCTCGGCCTTAAAAACGGCTGGAGATTTTGAAAAGCACATTTTCTTAAAAACAAGATGATTGGTCATTTGAGTTACACCCTCTCAGCCTTAAAAACGGCTGGAGAGTTTGCAAGTGCGTCTTCTTTAAAACAGAAGAAGATTGGTCATTTGAGTCACACCCTCTCAGCCTTACCCGACTGGATAGTCAAAAAGCACGTTTTCTTTAAAACAGAAGAAAGTTAGTCTTTGGGTCGCATCCTCTCAGCCTTATAAACGGCTGGAGCATTTGAAAGCGCATTTTCTTTGCAATATAAGAAGATTAGTCAGTGAGTCACACCCTCTCAACCTTATAAACGGCTGGAGAGTTGGAAAAACGCATTTTCTTTACAACATAAGAAGATTAGTCGTTTGAGTCACTCCCTCTCAGCCTTATATAAGGCTGGAGAGTTTGGAAAGGCATGTTTTCCTTAAAACAGAAGAAGATTAATCATTTGAGTCACACCCTCTCAGCCTTACACAGCTAGAGAGCTTGTAACGCGTGTTTTCTTTTAAACAGAAGAAGTTAGTTGTTTGAGTTACACCCTCTCAGCCTTAATATATGGCTGGGGAGTTTGAAAAGCGTGTTTTCTTTAAAACAGAAGAAGATTATTTGTTTGAGTCACACCCTCTCAGCCTTAGAAATGGCCGGGGAGTTTGAAAGTGAGTTTTCTTCAAAATGTAAGAAGAATAATCGTTTGAGTCACACCATCTCAGCCTTATAAATGGCTGGAGAGTTTGGTAAATGTAGTTCAGCCTTTGGCAGATGCGTCCAATATATACAATGGATGCTCATATAGTCGTTATTAGCTATTGGTGTGTCAGTCCCATGTGGCTGATGCTCAGGTAGCCACCTTCGCTGTTTTACAGTAATGGACGCTCGGCAGAAATGGGAGCTCAAGGGAGTTCCTATTGCTAGTGCTTGACTCTGGCCCCTATTGTGGGGTTGTTTAGGATCCGAGGGAACCTTGAGGACTATTTTCTTGATATGGGCCCTGCTTCCATTACCGGTGGGAATGGAAACGTAAAGAGGCTGCCCAGGAGGAGGTTCCCTCGTGCCGTATGCCCAATGGGTACCTTCAGGGATGTGTAGCAAGCCGGGTGATATTGATCTAACCTTAAGGTATGGGGTCATATTATAGGCTACACAATTTTCATGAATTGGAAGGCATGGCCCGTAGGTCACAGTCCGTGGTCGGCCATCATCCAACGTCCCAAATGAGTGGGAAGCGTGTTTGGGATAGTTTTTAAAGGGCCATGTAGCGTGAATCGGGTTCATGAATTCACAGGCACTGCCCGTAGGTCACAATCCGTGGTCGGCCATCATTCAACAGCCCAGTTGAGTGGGAAGTGTGGGGATGGCTTAAAAAGGGCCATGTAGAGTGACTCGGGCCTGTCTGATGGTAGTGACCAGCCGTCAGGGGGTCCTACGTTTCTTTCTGGCCAGCATTTGGGCCTTGACCCCATTACTTTTCCGGAATGGAGTTGTAGACGTGGTCTACGGCAGACTTGCATTCACGGTCCCTTACCCCCTGTTGGTTTGAGGCTCTAAGCTGGTACTGGCGGAGTTGGTTCCACAACTGGGGTAACGGCCTTGGCTTATGGACGGGCAAAGCGTCTTACAGGCCTGAGCAAATTTGTACTGTTTGGCTGGCATGGCCCCACGCACACATCGTCCGGTCCGCCAAAATGCCTTCTTGTTGGTGGTATGGCGTGTGGAGATTTGAGAGTCCTCATAAAGTGGGGAACAAGGATGGGGCCATGCACTCAACAGTACGGGGGGTAGCAGGCTACCTCCTTTATCCAGGGCTCACGACAATGTATTGTTTGCTGAGCGGTTGGATCGTAATATCGGAATCGGGCAACGTTCCGTTCATCTGACATAGGATCGGGGGTGTTAGGAGTCTTGGTGGGCGATGGGGACTAGGTAGACACCTGCCCCCAATCTGTGGCGGAAAATAGCTAGGGAAATTCCAGTCGGTGTGCACCTAAGGCACCTCCTTCAGTGGTGAGGGCCATTAAGTTAAACACTCACCTTAAAGTTCAAGGTGAGGGGTGAATAAACTGAAATGGCACTGGAATGGAAGAGGCTGATCTCATGATCTTGAGAACAGACCTCTCATTCATTCCCCTTAAAGGGTTGCCCTGGTTGAATTATCAGGGAATCCAGGTGTTTCGCCCAAAAATTGATATCGATTAGCCGAGGGAGATGATACCTCGGCTGGGATACACCTTGATTCCTGACACCCTATGAGTTAGAATTAAGGAAATTTAAATAGGTAACTTTAAATAAAAGTTGCTCAATTTGAACCCAATATTTTGTGTCTCGTCTCTTTTGTTCAGGGGGTTGGAGGGCAAACAGTTTCCAAGCATTTTGGAGGGATTTGATTTTTTACTGTTCCTTTTAGTTTGTTCTTTACTATTTTTCTCATTTTGGTGAAATTCCCTTTGTGAAAATTTAAGGTCTCTGTGTTAGTTTTCACTGACAGTTTGCTATCCAAACTTAAGTTGAAGGTTATTGTGTTGTGGTCACTGGTACCTATGGGCTCAGTTACAAGGACATCTTGAACGAGATCTTGTTCATTAGTTAGCACCAAGTCCAGGATCCCTTTCCCTGGTTGGTTCCATGACCATCTGCTCAAGGGAATAATCAGCTAGCATGTCGAGGAACCTTGTCTCTCTTTCATGCGTAGAACAAGAATTTAGCCAATCTATTCGGGGATAGTTGAAGTCCCCATTATGACTAATTTATTGCTTTTTGAGGCCTGTTTAATTTCATTTTCCAGATAGCAGTCTGCCTCTGGAGTTTGGTTGGGAGGGCGATAGCAGATCCCTAATGCTAGATTAGTTTTTTGTCCTGGGACTTTTACCCACAATGTTTCTGTAGGTGAGTTTGAATTTTCTTGAAATTCTAATTCATGAGATTCTAGCTCTTCATTTATGTACAAGGCCACACCGCCACCGTTTTTCCCTCTCCTGTCTTTCTTGTACAGTTTATAACCTGGAATTTTTGTGTCCCAATTGTTTTCCTCTGTCCACCAGGTTTCTGTTAATTCCCTCCCTGAAAAAACTGACTCAGCTGCAGGCATATGTTGTCAGGCAACTTCCAGAGTGCAACGCACGGAAACTTCCTCTATCCTCCCTTTGTAAGGTATTTTAATTTAATAGGATTTGTAAGTTCTTTTCCGTCCTTTTTATATTTTTTAGTATTGTTGGTCACACCTTGCGTTGTGAGAGGTTTTGCTGCCAAATTTGCTGTGTTTTCGTTCATCGGTTCTTTACAACGACATAAGTTATATATATCTATTGTGAAACACAGAGGTTTACATGTTTTGCAAGAGACATTATCTATAGACAAACATGCTTTCACGAATTACTTCTGTCAATAATCCATACTTTATTATTATTTGCTTTTAATGTGATTTGGGGAATGGAACTTTGCTGACTGATTTTTCATCACACCGGAGATTTTGCCCCCACCCAAATACAGGCCATGCTATATGTCACATCTTTGTATCTACTGTTATGATACCTTCTGCTGCATTTCCAGGTGGCTTCATTGAAAATGTTCTGAGTGCGGTGTGGCTTTTGTCATTGAGGTTTCCTGTTGATTTGAATTTTCTCAATCACATTTTTAGTTATTTGACTGAATTATTCTTTTCCCTCTTTGTTTAAGAGTTAAAATGGCAAAGTGATAATATTCTTTCCGGTTCCTCTAGATTTTTTTCTGAATAGCCCTAATAGGTACATTCCTCGATTTTTAAAAACTTTGTTGCGGATCATTTTATTTGTTTCCTTAATAATTTTATTTTCAAATAAGCCTGCACGACTTCACAAGACCACCACACATGGAAGAAGGTCCCTTTCAATAGAATCCTGATTGCGAATTATCCTTTTTGGATAGGAGAGCTGGGGTTGTATAATACCTGCAGAACATCTATATATATAAAATGTTAACATACGTGCAAAGACTGATATAGACAAAGCAACTACACATCGCAGAAAAAACACAACTCGACAACCTTCCACAACATACCACTTGGTACCTATAGCGCCGAAAAACAAGGCCCTAGGTACCTCGCAACACCCCCCAAAAACCAACCCCCAAAAACGGGCAACGGAATTCCCATCCGGCCCTCTCCGCTGCCAGAGCGAAGGTTTCGAACGTTCGCACAAGCCCCTCCGGAACGCTCGCACACTTCCCCAAACAGACGCACGCCGCTACCCAAGTCTGCCCAAAGCACTTCCCCACTCCCCTCCCCACTGTCTCTAACAACAAACACACACTCACCCCAAAACAACAGTTCAAAAACACACACACCCCTTCCCGCGCACGTGGCGCACAAACCCCACCGGAACGATCGCGGCAGAGGGCTCTCCTCCGCCGCCCACCGCCTCCCTTCCGCTGCCCGGGGATGGGGCCGGGGGGGGAGCCGCGCCCCCTTCGCTAAAGAGGCGCCCGCCGCAACAAAGGGCCTGCCCAAAACACTTCCCCGCTCCCCGCCAACTATCCTAACACAACACACAAAGAACACAACAACACCCCTTCTCCCCACCCCAAAACGACAAAGAAACAACAGCCCCCCCGCACATGGCGCCCACCGCAACAAACACCCTCCCCACAAAACACTTGCCCCATACACGCAATGCCACCACCAGTCTCACCACACATCCCCACTATCATACATTGCAACTCCCACAAAACAACACACATCCACAAACTTACCTTACTTTCAACCCCAAACATCCCTGACACGCTGAAGCCACGGCATCTTCCCTCCGGCCAAAACAAACTACATTTCCCTCAAGTCATTGCGCCAGGGCAAGCCCACCGCGCATGCGTGCTGCCTAAACATAAAAAAACACCCAAAAAACTACATCTCCCATTCCGCTTTGCGGCTGGAAGCACCCACTGCGCATGCGCCCTATCCAAATTTCAAAAAGAAACCCGCGAATCAGAAAAAGCCTAGCTCGCAAACATTCAAAACAAATCCCACAAATCAAAAAAACAAAACCTAACGGCTGTAAGCACCTCCCACCCCTTCCAATTTCTCTCTCACAGAGACTCAGGGTTCCGGGAGTCGGACCAGCTCTTCAGGAAGTACAGGTGAGGAGGCCGCCCGCCACACACCGCCTGCCTTGGTACCCCGCCTGCCTGCCTGCCTGCCTCCCAGGCGGGGCACTCAGGGCGGCCGGCCATGCCTAGAGCACAGCAGACTCTCAGGTAACCGGGACTCCCAAACAACCGGGACTCTCACTTAACCGTAAAGCTCAGTTACCCAGGACTCTCAGTTAACAGTGGCTCTCAGGTAACCAGAACTCCCAAGTAATCAGGACTTCCAAGCAACCTGAATTCTTAATTAGCTGTCATTCTCAGTTAAGCAGAACTCCCAAGCAACCATAAATGTCAAGTTGCCCATACATCTCACTTAACCAGAACTCCCAAGCAACCACAACTCAGTAAATTGAAAATCTCAGTTAATTGAAAATGTCACTAATAAGAACTCAACCATAGCTGTTAACTGAAATTCTCAGTTAACCAGAACTCCCAAGCAGCCCTAACTTGGTTAACCAGAACTTCCAAGCAACCTTAACTCCTGTTAACTGAAAATCTCATTTAACCAGAACTTCCAAGCAACCTTAACTCTCAGTTAATTGAAAATGTCGCTAATCAGAGCTCCAAAGCAACCATAGCTCTGTTAACTGAAAATCTCACTTAACCAGAACTCCCAAGCAACCATACTTTAGTTAACCAGAACTCCCAAGGAAATGTAATTCTCTGTTAACTAAAAATCTCAGTTAACCAGAGCTCCCAAGTAGCCACAACTCTCAGTGAACTGAAAATATCACTTAACCAGAACTTCCAAGCAACCATAACTCTCAGTTTACGGAAATCTCAAGAAGCCACAACTCTCATTTAATTACTACACTTAGTTAATTGGAACTCATAAGCAACTGGCAATTTTTTTGGAAGAAATAATACCTTAAGTAATAATTTTTAAAGCATGTTTTTATAATACAGTAAAACTGTATTGCATTAAGTTTATGTTTATGTGGCTTATAATTTCTTTATTTTAATATTAATATCAAATCAATACAGAGTTTATGGCATGTTGTCATATGAGTTAGGGCTATATTTAACTCACAAGCAACAGGAACTCTCGGTTATTCAGAACCCCAGTTAACCGGAATGCTCAAGCAACCAGCACAAAAATCGAAGAAATAATCTATATATATATATAAAATGATTACGGTCGTGCATTGACCGGTATAGACAAAGCAAACCACGAAACTAAACAGCTACATTAACCATACTGCGAGGTACCTACAGGGCCAAAAAAACCGGCCCAAGGTACCTCACAACACCCCGAAAAACAACCCCCTAAAATTGGCCAACATAACCTGCATCCCGGCCTCTCCGCTGGCAGCGCGAACGTTTAGAACGTTCGCACAAGCCCCTCCGGAACGATCGCACACTTCCCCAAACAGACCCACGCCGCTACCCAAGTCTCCCCAAAGCACTTCCCCACTCCCCTCCCCACTGTCTCTAACAACAAACACATACTCACCCCAAAACAACAGCTCAAAAACACCCCCCCTTCCCGCGCACATGGCGCCCAAACCCCACCGGAACGATCGCGGCAGAGGGCTCTCCTCCGCCGCCCACCGCCTCCCTTCCGCTGCCGGGGGATGGGGCTGGGGGGGGGAGCCGCGCCGTCTCTCTCCCTGCGGCCTCCTCTTCGGCCAGCGGAAGGGAGGCGGCGGACAGCGGCGGAGAGCCCTCTGCCGCCTCTCTTCCGCTGCCCGAGAAGGAGGCCGCAGGGAGAGGGGTCGCCCGGTTCCCCTTCGGCCTCCTCGTCGGGCAGCGGAAGGGAGGCGGCGGCGGCGGAGGAGAGCCCTGTGCCGCCTCTCTTCCGCTGCCCGAGGAGGAGGCCGCAGGGAGAGGGGTCGCCCGGTTCCCCTGCGGCCTCCTCTTCGGCCAGCGAAAGAGAGGCGGCAGAGGGCTCTCCTCCGCCGCCCGCTGCCTCCCTTCCGCTGCCCGGGACGAGGCCGAGGGGAGCCGCGCTGTCTCTCTCCCTGCGGCCTCCTCTTCGGGCAAGGGAAGGGAGGCGGCGGGCGGCGGAGGAGAGCCCTCTGCCGCCTCTCTTCCGCTGCCCGAGGAGAGGGCCGTGGGGGATGGAGATCGCGCAGTTCCCCTTCGGCCTCCTCTTCGGCCTTCTCCTCTACACATATACACAACAACATATCTCTCGGCATTACTTCGCGAACGAAGATTCAGGAAGGACTCATCCCACGCTTTTTACAAGCGCGTTGATGACTAAAAAGGCCAATCTGAGATAGGCAAGTTCGGTTGCAGAAAGCGCAGCAGAAAGTCTCCTTGGGTGATGTTTTTCCAAGTTGCGGTTCTTTCTGCGTTGTCGTTTCTCTTCGAGACCCATTCGGCGTGTCTTCTCGAAAGAGGCCGCAGCATTGTGGATAGTGCTTCTCCATGCCTCCCGATGTGAGGCCAGGGTGGACCATTGTTGGTGATCAATCTGGCCAAGCCTGAGATGTTGTTTCAGGGAGTCCTTATATCTCTTTTTGGGGCCGCCTCTCTTGCGCTGACCCGTGGCGAGTTCACCATAGAGTAGTATCTTTGGGAGGCGGTGGTCCTCCATCCTAGAGATGTGCCCTGCCCAGCGCAGCTATGTTCTCAATAGCATGGCCTCAATGCTGGTGATCCCTGCTTGCTCAAGGACAGCAACATTCGTCACTATAGTCGGTCCAGTGTATATTTAGAATTGTGCGAAGACAGCGCTGATGAAAGCGCTCGAGGAGTCGTAGGTGTTGGCGATAGGTGACCCATGTTTCAGACCCATAGAGGAGAATGGACAGTATGATAGCTCTGTACACACTGATTTTGGTGCTTTGTCTCAGGTGCTTGTTGCTCCAGACTCTTTTGTGAAGCCTTCCGAATGCACTATATGCCTTTGATAATCTGTGATCTATCTCTTTGTCAATCTTGGCATCTGAAGAGATGATGCTTCCCAGGTAGGTGAACTGCTGAACGGACTTAAGCACAGATGTGCCTATGCTGACGTGAGGATGGTGGTGTTCTTCCTGTGGTGCGGGCTGGTAGAGGACTTCTGTTTTCTTCAGGCTGACTTCAGCCCAAACAGCTCTGCAGCTGTTGCAAAGCAGGATGTGAGGCGCTGCAGGGCTGCTTCTGAATGGGCGACAAAGGGCAGCATCGTCAGCAAAAAGTAGCTCACGGACTAGATAGTTTAGAGTCTTAGTGCGAGCCCTCAGACGGCTTAAGTTGAACAAGCTACCATCAGTACGATAGCGTATATATATGCCGTCTTCTTCTTGTAGGTCTGCCATAGCCCTTTGGAGCATCATGCTGAAGAAAACGTCTAGGATCTGCCACAGACCTTTCCTGCTCACAGTGTCGAAGGCTTTGGTGAGGTCGACAAATGTTACATAGAGTCCTTTGTTCTGCTCTCTACATTTCTCTTGCAGTTGTCTAAGGGCAAAAACCATATCTGTGGTGCTCCTATTTGCTCTGAAGCCGCATTGGCTTTCAGGGAGAAGTTCTTCTGCAATAGCCGGAACTAATCTGTTCAGGAGTATCCTTGCAAGGATTTTTCCAGCAATGGAGAGCAGTGTTATACCTCGATAGTTTGAGCAATCGGATTTTGTTCCCTTTTTCTTATACAGGGTGATGATAACTGCATCTCGGAGATCTGATGGCAGTTCACCTTTTTCCCAGCAACTCACAAGGAGCTCGTGGAATATAGCATGCAGTACATGACCTCCCTGTTTCCAAGCTTCAGGTGGGATTCCATCGATCCCGGCTGCCTTGCCATTTTTTCAACTGCTGTATGGCCTCAGGGTCTCTTCCAGAGTGGGAGCTGTGTCCAGTTCATTTTTCATTGGTTGTTGTATCATGTGTTGGATAGCTGAACCTTGGACTACTCGGCTGGCATTAAAGAGACCCTGAAAATGTTCAGCCCATCGGTTCAGGATGGAGGTTTTATCAGTAATTAGTGTTTGACCAGCTGTACTTTGGACCTGATAAGTAGGTCCAAACACTGCTTTGAGAGCTTCATAAAAACCTCTGTGATCACCGAGATCTGCACAGCGTTGTGTCTTTTCTGATAAATCAATCCACCACTTGTTCTGGATGTCTCTGAGTTTTTGTTGGAGTTTACTACATGCGAGACGAAAGGCTGCTTTTCTTACATGGCAGGATGGCTGGGCGAGGAATGCCTGGTGAGTGGTTCTCTTCTTTGCCAACAGCTCCTGGATCTCTTGGTTGTTTTCATCAAACCAGTCTTGGTTTTTCTTAAGGGAGAATCCTAGGATTCTTCAGCAGACTGCAGGATACTGTTTTTGATGTGTTGCCAGGCGCTGTAGGAGAAGAATCTGTAGGGTGGACTTCAAGTTTTGCTTGCAGATTTACCTGGAAGTTGTCTCTCACAACAGCCTGTTGAAGACTGTTGACTTGAGTCTCCTCTTTAAGATGCCACCCCTCTTAGGTTTGAGCTTAAGGTGTAGATTTAGTTTACATCTTACAAGGCGATGGTCTGTTTGACATTCTGCACTGGGCATCACTCGAGTATGACGGACATCACGAATGTTTCTCTGGCGCACTAAAACATAGTCAATGAGGTGCCACTGCTTGGATCGGGGATGCATCCAGGTGGTCTTCAAGCTATCTTTCTGCTGAAAGATGGTGTTTGTAATAGTCAGCTGCTGTTCTGCACAAAACTCTAGCAGAAGGCGCCCATTATCATTACAGTTTCCAACACCGTGCTTGCCTAATACACCTTTCCAGGCTTCAAAGTTTTTTCCTACTCTGGCATTGAAATCACCAAGGATAATGATTTTATCTTCTGCAGGGACCTTTTGTATGAGGTGGCGTAGGTCTGAGTAGAATTTGTCTTTCTCCACAGGGTCAGCTTGCATAGTTGGGGCATATATACTGAAGAGAACAGCATGTGGGAGCGTAAGGAGATAATGCGATCAGAGTGACCTGTCGGCAACGTCTCGAGTTTAGAGGCGATGGAATTTTTAATCATAAAGCCTACTCCTGAAAGATGTTTCTCAGTTTTGGGTTTGCCAGACCAGTAGAGTGTGTAGCCGGCACCGTGTTCTTTAAGGCTGCCTTCCTCATGGAGACGAACTTCACTAAGAGCAGCGATGTCAATGTTAAGCCGTGATAGTTCATGGGCTATTAGAGCAGAACGACGCTCAGGACGTCCACTATCTGCAGAATCTTGCATGGTTCTGATGTTCCAGCATGCAAGTGTCAGTCTATTTGCACCTTTGCAGGCAGGTGTTGGCCTTTGTTTCTTTGTCTTTGTTCGACCTCCTCCTCTACACATATACACAACAACATATAAACACAAACATACAAACATATAAATACACAACCACATACAAACACATATATATATACACACCTACACATACACATCCACACTAATACATACACATATGTACACACACATATCAGCACATCTCCATATACACACATACATACACACATATACATACACAAACACACACACATATATATACACGTATTCATACACAAAAAACCCACAGATAAATACACACACATATATACACACATACCAAGAACTATATACACACACACAAATACACACACACACATATATACGCACACAAATATACACATACAAATACATGCACACACACATACCAAAACACAAACACACATACCCCCCAATATCAACACACACATACACATACAACTATAAACACACATACACACACATATATATACACACAACACACATGCTCACATCATTTCCACAACTTACATACCCAGATTTTCTCCCATCACCTACATAGGGCACAGCAACGCGTGCTGGGTTCAGCTAGTTTTATATAAATTGTCTCTACTTGAAACCGCAACTGAAATTTTGAAACCGTTGTTCCACAGGTCTTCTCATTTATCAGGATCTATATTTGTGATGGCACGCCGGGATGAAAGGAAAAACTATATATCTGGCTACTCCTGGTGGCTATCGGTATACTCTATGACAGGGCTGTCCAACTTCTACTGGACCAGGGGCCGGAATTCCGGTTACTGATCACCTGGGGGGCCTAAGGGTCTGCCTCCGCCCCCGGCTCCGCCCCTCCCTGGCTCCACCCTCTTCCCGCCTCCGCTCCCTCCCCGGCTATATTTAAGTAAGGGGAGAGGGAGGGATGGTAGATGGATAGATAGGTAGGTAGATGGATGGATAGATAGATAAGACAGATAGATGGGTAGATAGATGGATGGAGAGATGGATGGATAGGTAGATGGATGGATAGATAGATAGAAAGGTAGATGGATGGATGGATAGATGGATGGATAGATAGGTAGATAGATAAGATAGATAGACGGGTAGATGGATGGATAGAGAGATGGGTAGATAGATAGATAAATAGATAGATAGATGGATGGATGGATAGATGGATGGATTTCCTCTCACCCAAACAGGCCACCGTCGCCGCCGCTGCTCCCGGCTCTTCCTCTTCTCTCCCGGCGACGGTGGCCTGCTTGGGTGAGAGGAAAGCAAGGCCGAGGAGAGGAGGGGAGGAGGGGAGAAGGAGACGGTTCGAAGCAGAGCAGCTGGGGCTTCCTTCCTTCAGCGGTGAGTGTGGCTGAGGGGAAGGAAGGAAGCCCGGGCTGCTCTGCTTCTTGGCTCATTTTCCCCTCCTCCCTTCCTCCCCTCGGCCTTCGCTTTCCTCTCACCCAAACAGGCCACCGTTGCTGCCGCTGCTCCCGGCTCTTCCTCTTCTCTCCCTGCTTGGGTGAGAGGAAAGAGAAGGCCAAACGAAGGAGGGGAGGAAGGGAGGCTGGGGCTGGTTCGAAGCAGAGCAGCCCAGGCTTCCTTCCTTCCCCTCAGCCACACTCACTGCTGAAGGAAGGAAGCCCCAGCTGCCCTGCTTCGAACCCAGCCTCCCTTCCTCCCCTCCTTCGTTTGGACTCCGCCGAGCCCCTCTTCCCTCCCTTTCGGGAAAAATTCGGGGGGCGGCGCTCGGGGGGCGCTCGAGGAGGAGGCGGCGCCCTGCTCCGTTTTCGAGCTTGGTGCCATTTTCTTTCACCACAGCCTTCCACTTTCCTCACGCCGCCGCCCGCCCACGCCGCATCCTCATTGGTTGGCCCATGCGCGCGAGCCAGCGCCTATTAGCTCCCTGCACCACCATGTTGCTGGCCGCTGCAGCAGCCAGCAACATGGCGGAGGGCACCTCACCGCTCCTGCCCTGCCGCGCATGCTCGCGAGCGGCCCCGCCCCCGCGAGCGCCCCCCGAGCGCCGCCCCCCGAATTTTTCCTGGAAAAAATTATTTCTTCCAGGAGGGTAGGCGGGCCGCGTCTAAGGGGCTGGCGGGCTGTGTACGGCTCGCAGGTCACCTGTTGGACAGGCCTGGTCTATACAAGGCTCTGGTGGTATATACTCTCTATGCTGATGGCATGTGCTCCAGGCTATAAGGTAAGTACGTGATATAGAATGCCTGTTTTTATATTGCCAGGCCAGGAAAACCCAGACAATTTCTGCCCTTGCTCTAAAAAGCTCTGACACAGACGATTTCTGGCCTTCTTTCTCTAAAGCTATACTTCAGCAACAGATGGACCTTTCCAACAAGCTCTGAGGCAACAGGGCCAAACCATCAGAGCCAGGCCTCTAGGGGGATCTTAAAACTCAGCACAAATGGAACAGTCCACCCCAAAGAGAGGCCAAAAACAAGGAAATGATCAGAGGAGGGGGAACTAGGCCAATATTTCACAATATTTCTCCCTAGATCTTTTGTCCATGAAATTATGGAAGTTTTTACTTGGTTCTCTTCCAGGTTTAGCATAAGATACATTTATACAATCCGGAGATTAAACCTCCCCCCCCCCCATTTTTCCAATATAGTTTCAAGTTCAGATTTTTTTGAGGCAACCCCCCCCCCCCCCCCCCCCCCCCACTCTTTTCTTTCTTTTTAAACCTTTCGTATAATTGGTGATATCAGAACCAGTCTTTAATGCTCAGTTCTTCTTTCCCCCTCAATGGAAATTCACCATATGTCCTCCTTATTTCATCCTTGGAGGTGGGTCTCGACGCAATGGCTTCTCATGATCTCAAGCAAAACAACCAAAATCTACCTATCTAACAACAAAACAAACACTCAGGGCGAAGAAACACCACGTTAATTATGAATATAAATGGTAATATACACCCAATGTAAAACTACTGTGTAATACCTTAAAGGGTGTGTAAATAAACTACTTCAAAAAGATTCACTATTTTAGTTACACACCCTGTAAGTAAGGTATTACACACTAGTAGTACGTTGGGTTTATATTATCATTTATATTCATACTTACCGTGGTGTTTCTTCGCCCTGAGTGTTTGTTTTGTTCTCCTGATCTCAGCCACAGGGGCGTTCTTGGTTCCATGCCTAACTTGTATTTTTTCCAGAGATCTATAAGGCTTCCTCTAATTATATGTTTGCTAAAATCCTTATTTAGTCTCTGTCTTTCAAGCCACTCAAATCATAGTACATGTCCTTCTAAGTAAAGTTAAAAGATTTTCCTGACATTAAGTCCAGTCGTGTCCGACTCTGAAGGTTGGTGATCATCTCCATTTTGCATCTCCATTTCTAAGTCAAAGAGCTGGTGTTGTCCATAGACACCTCCAAGGTCATGTGGCCGACATGACTACATAGCACACCTATTGATCTACTCACATTTGCATGTTTTCAAATAGCGAGATTGGCAGAATCTAGGTCCTTCTAGATTAAATAATTTTACATTATTTAGTTGTATCCGATCGCTAAACCAGCTCATACAAGCAGTTTCATAGTAGGTTTTAAGTCTGGCAAATTTAGTCCCCCTCTTTCTTTGGCATCAATTAAGTTATTCTACGCAATTTCATAATGTTTCTTTTCTGTAGATTTTAGACCCTTTAATGATCCCTTTAATGATGGGTATATTCAAAAATTAAAAAAAAATGGGGGAGTATCATCATTTTGATTATTGCTATCCTGCCCAGCCATGTTAATGGCAGCTTCTGCGAGTTTGTCAGGTTTCTTCTGATCTCAAACCACACCTTTTCATGGTTATCATGGAATAATTCAATGTTTTTGCTCATCATGATTCCTAGATATTTTATCCTCAGGACTACCTGTAGGGTTCCAGCCTGGTGGACTGGGGCAGACCCTGGGGGTCCCAAGCCAGGCACCAGTTGACCCGGGGAAGTCGAGGATGATGGGTGGCCTGATGCATATGACTCTACAGATGAGAGCCTGCAATGGGATAACACATGGCTGATGGGATATGGGTCTACAGATGAATTTAGTGAAGATTCCATTGAAATGGATTCTGATGATTATGAAAGGCTGGGCGGCCTTGGTTCTCAAGAGAGGGTGGCTACTTCCTTTCCAGATGGCGAGATGGGAGAAAGGGAGCCTCCCGTTTCTCACTCTGATAGTGATGCAGCTGGGCCTGCTAACAAGCTGGAATTCAACAAGAGGGACAGTATCTCGGCTTCCAGGAGAGATTGGAGGAAGGGTGTGCGGTGGGCGCACAAGAGTTAGATTCCTATATCAACCTGGGCTGAAAGAGATCTCGTTAGACCCGAAGCTACGTTTAGCTTTGATCAAGTCTCACGTTCCAGTCTCCAAGCTCAAGCTGACCACTGGAGTGGTTCCGACTCAAGTTCATGCTGACCGCCATTGCGGTTTGTTTCAAGTACCACGTTGGATTTCAGAACAGTTTGCTTCGCTTTGCTTTGGAACTTTGCCTTCTTGGGATTTAAGCCGTTTGGATTTATAGTTGCAGAACTTTGGGACTATTTTGGATTTGCTTTCTTTTTACTTCTTTGGACTATCCCAGGGCTGTCCAACTGGCGGCCCTGGGGCCGGATCCGGCCCCCCAGCCTGTTGGGCACGGCCCCAGCTATGCCCCCAGCTGCCATTTTTAAATTTTAAAAAAACTATTTTTTTTTAAAATGGCGGCCGGGGAGGAGGGGGGGAGGCGGGGCAGGGAGGAGGAAGAGAGCTAGCTCCTCCTCCCTGCACCGCCCCCTCCGTCCCTCTCTCCACGCGAAAAGGAGGAGTAGGTGGCGCCAAGGGCAGCGCATCATGCCAGGCCTGTGACGCGCTGCCCTTGGCGCCGCCTTCTGCCCTTTTTCGGCAGCTCCCCGCCCTAGGAAGGGCAGGGGGGCACCGAAAAAGGAGGAGTAGGCGGCACCAAGGGCAGCGCGTCACGCCAGGCCTGTGACGCGCTGCCCTTGGCGCCGCCTTCTGCTCTCCCTCCTCCTCCTCTTTCCCGGGCGCCGTGCCTTTCCGGGCGCCGTGGCGCTTGGGACAGCCACGGTGCCCGGAAAGAGGAGGAGGAGGGAGAATGACAGCTTTAGGAGAGCATGGGGGCGGGGCCTGGGCTGGGGGCGGGGCCTGGGGCGGGGCCTAGGGGCGGGGCCGAGCGGCCCCCGAGGTCATCAGTGACCTCTATTCCAGCCCTGGACCCGGTAGAAGTTGGACAGCCCTGGACTATCCTATAACCTTTATTCTAAAAAAAAACATTTTTTGCATCTGCCTGTGTTGTGTGATCTAGGGGAGGCTGGCCGAGGTCTGAGGTGCAACACTACCTTACATTCCACTGCCTCTTCTAATTTCCTAATCATTTTGGTGTCTATATTTTTTGTAATACATTTGGATTTATCTTTGTTTCTTTTAAATCCCAATACCTCACTGTACAATTTGATTACCTCTAATAATTTTGGAATGCTCTGTGTTGAGATAGATAGAATACAAACCATGTCATCCGCATATGTTCTAATTTTGATTTCCTGGTCCCTTACTTTTAACACTTAGATTTGCTTGTCCTCTCTGATTTTTTCCCTTCAATTTACAGTATATACCACCCTTCCCAATAGGCTCAGGGTGGTTCACAGCAAGCGTAAAACATAATTCCAAAATAGCATTTAAAACACAATAAAAGCAATTTGTACTAAAACGGAGAAAATGGATTAAGCAGTGCCTCTAAAGGTTGAACGCCTGCTGGAAGAGGTCTTGCAGGCTCTCTGGAAAGAGGACAAGTCTGTTATTGCTCGGACCTCCTCCGGCAAGGCATTCCATAAATTAGCCGCTGCTACCGAAAAGGCGCGCTGTCTCGTAGATGACAAGGGACAGGTTCTGATCGATGGAACTTCCAAAAGATTTTGGTCCTCGGACCGTAGCGATCTCTGGGAAATATGCAGGGAAAGGCGGTCCTTCAAGTACGCTGGCCCTAGACCATGCAAGGCCCTAAAGGTTAGCACCAACACTTTGAAAGCAATCCGATACTCGATAGGAAGCCAATGCAAACGCTGTAAGACTAGTGTGATGTAGCACCTCAGTGACACTCCAGCCAGCAGTCGAGCCGCAGCATTTTGCACTAACTTGAGTTTCTGGATCACTGACAAAGGGATCTAATATCGAGATGACCGTGGCCTGAATCACCGTGGCTAGGTCGTTACCGGAGAGGTAGGCGCAGATGGAAGAATGCCGCTCTGCTTACAGAGGAGACCTGGGCCTCCATTGTCAGCAGAGGGTCCAATTGGACCCCCAGGCTTTTTACAAGAGGCGACGGGCAAACTACTTTACTGTCCATAACAGGCAGCTGGAGCTCCCCCCCCCCCGCCGGGCGACCCAGCCGAAGGATCTCCGTCTTCGACGGGTTCACCTTCAACTTGCTAGCTCGTGGCCACCCAGTCACAGCTTCAAGGCACCAATGGAAATAATTGGGTACAGAGTCCGCCCGGCCTTCCATCCTCAGCACCAGTTGGGTGTCATCAGTGTACTGATGGCACTCCAGACCAAAACTATGCACCAGTTGGGCCAGTGGACACTTATAGATGTTAAATAGCAGAGGAGAGAGGATAGCCCCTTGGGGGACCCCACACTAAGGGGGACCTTTTCCGAAGCCACCCCTCCCCTCTCCACCCGCTGTCCCTGGTCTTGAAGAAAGAAGGCCACCCATTTAAGGGCAGTCCCCCTAACTCCCGTCACGGCTAAACGGTGGATCAATAATGCATGATCTACTGTATCAAATGCTGCCGTGAGGTCCAATAACATGAGTAGCACTGACCCACCTTGGTCCAACTGGGGGCGAAGCCGGTCTGTGATGGAGACCAGGACGGTCTCTGTCCCATGGCCAATACGTAAGTCGGACTGGAAGGAATCTAATCTGCCTGTATCATACAAGAACTGCTGCAGCTGTCCCACTGCTGCCCTCTCAATCACCTTGCCCAGAAATGGTAAATTCGAGACTGGGTGATAATTGGAAGGAACCGAGCTATCAAGGGAGCGATTTGTTATCTTCAACAGAGGTCCAAGCAATCCCTCCCAGCAAGATCTAATTAGCCAGGAAGGGCATGGGTCAAAGGAGCACGTTGTTGGTCTAGCTGCAGCTATGATCTTATTGACAGCCCCTATGTCCAGCAGCTGGAACTGGTCGAAGGTAGGCCCATCGAGTGGCCACGGAGTCTCGAGTTCACTCACTGAATCAATCGTGGCAGGGAGATCACGGCAAAGTAGCGAGACCCTGTCTGCAAAAAAGCTCTGAAAAGCCTCAGCCGATGGGGTCAAATCATTGCTGTTTGGGACGGTAGGGACCGTCGTTAAAGACCTAATAATATTGAATAATTATCAGAGAAGCATAATACAATTTTTTCACTTCACTTCTCTGATAGCATGCTCATAAGTTTCTTTGAACAACTTATAAGCTGATATCGAGGCTCTGTCGCAGTCCTCCCGCCACACGTCATCTAGCTGTCTCTTCTCCCGCTTCATTGATCGGAATTCCTCGCTAAACCAGAGATCGATTTTTGCAAGGTCAGAGAGGGCGTCTAGGGGCAATCTCATCAAGTGAAGAGGAAAGACCGATGTTCCATTCTTCCACCTGCAATTCAATCGAGATGCTGGCAGTCTCCATATCCCCCAAATTGGTTCGGTGCCCTTACAAGGAGGTGTGACTAACTCAAGCCGGACTTCCAGAACACAGTGGTCCGACCATGGAACTTCGGTGACTGAGGTTAGGATCACTTGGATTCCAGCGCCGAAGACCAAATCCAAGGCATGTCCAGCCTGATGTGTGGGCCCAGTACTTCAAAGTGAGAGTCCTAGGATTGCCATGGACGACACTAGGTCATTCGCTGCTCCAGAATGGGGGCTGCATCGGCGTGTATATTGAAATCCCCAAAGACAACAAGCCTGGGGAATCTCAAGGCCCAATCCGACACAGCCTCGAGCTGTTTTGGAAGGCTGTCTTCTGGTGTGTTAGGCACACAGTACACCATCAGAAAGGCTACACTCTCCTGCAAATCCCACACAAGGCCTTTTCATTAAATGCTGGGATGTTAGGCACCGGAACCGTCCTGGAAGAAAAGTTGTCATGGATGTGTACTGTCACACCTCCCCGTTGCCCTGTCCCCCTCTGGTGATGAACTGCATACCCCGGTGTTGTTAGCTCCTGCAGCAGGACTTCATCTCCCTCCCGCAGCCAGGTTTCCATGATACAAGCTAAGTCTACATTTGTGTCCAAAAGAAAACCCCTGATTTTGCTTATAATTTCGAATCTCAAAATAAACAGCAATGATGAAAGTGGGCAACCTTGTCTGGTCACTTTCTGTATATCTATAGCCTTGGACAATTGTTCATTTATTTTTAGCTTAGTGTTTTGCAAAAAGTATATTGCCCCACTGCTTTAAAAAAATGATGGCCCATCTCATACAATTCCAAAACCATCGCCAAATAATTCCAGCTAACATGATCAAATGCTTTTTCTGCATCCAGGAAGAATAATACCAGCTCTCTATTGGGGTCACTCTCTGCTAACTCCAGCACGTTCAGAATTGTTCTGACATTCTGACTCAAATGTCTGTCTGGTAGGAATCCCGCTTGGTCCTTATGAATAATCAATCTTTGCTAACACTTGTTTCAATTTATTTGCCAGAATTGTGGCAAATAACTTATAGTGCACTAGCTGTACCCGGCACGTGTTGCTGTGCTCTATTTAGGAGATGAGAGAAAGTCTGAGTATGTAAGGGTTGGAATTGATGTTACTTATGGTCTTGGTGGGGTCATGGCTGTGTCGTTGTGGGTTGTTCTGGTGGATGGGATGTTGAAGTCCTGTGGAGTTGTCGGTGAGTTAGTGGGTGTGTGGTGGCATTGTGGGTGGTAGTATGTTGTGGAATGCTTGTGTGGGTGGGGTGTTTTGGGTGTTTGTGTGTGTATGTAGAGTATCAGTGCAGTGTTGTGTTGTGTTGTGGTTGGAGTATAGGTGGAGTTGGGTTTTTTTGTGGTGGTGGTAGGTGTTGTGTGTGCGGGGTCCCGTAAGGTTGGGGGGATGGGTTGTGATAAGAAGTTGTGTTGTGTTGTGTGGGTAGGAATTGCTGGAGTATTGTGCCTGGGACGTGTGTGTATTTGGAGGTGTGTGTGGTGGTGAGTAGTGAGTGCAGTCCTGGGTTTTGTGTTGGGGAAGCTGTCAGGTATTTGTGGGGTGTATTTTGTGTGTGTTGTGGTGACATAGTTGTCTCAGTCTGGCTGTGTGCTGGTTGTGATGTGGAGGGGGTGTTGCTTTTGCCAGTGGTTTTGTTGTGAATTTTGGTTGGGGTGGGTTTTGTGTTGCAGGATTGTTTTTTTTTGGTGGGTTTTGTAAGTTTGTGTTATTCCGGAAGTATGTGTTTGTCAGTGGTGCCTGTGTCCCTGGTGCCCTATTTGTGTTAGTGTTATGTCCTCCTGGTAGTTGTTATGTCCTCCTGTGTTAGTTGGTTGTACTGTGTAGGTTTCTGTTTAGCAGTGGTATGTATGCATTGTGTGTGTTGTGTGTGTGTTGTGTTGTGGGTCTGTAGAGGTAGGCATCGCGAGTTGTGTGGCTGTCATGTTATGGGTGTGGTGTTTGTAAAGTGGAGGATTGATGGTGTGTGGGTGGGATGGTGCTTGGAGAAGAGTTTGTGGTGTTGAGTGTGTAGTTTGTTGTTGTGAGTGTACAGTGGTAGTGTGGTGTGGATGTACGGTGTGTATGTGGGGTTTGTTAATTGGTTGTAGTGTGCTGGTTTCTGTTTAGTAGTGCTATGTATGCGTTGTGTGCGTTGTGTGTGAGTTGTGTTCTGGGTCTGTAGAGGTAGGCATTGCGAGTTGTGTGGCTGTCATGTTGTGGGTGTGGTGTTTGTTAAGTGGGTGTCTTTTTGTTGTGGGTGTCTTTTGTCCTGTGAGTGGTATGTATGTGCTCTGTGCACATAGTTGTGTATCTTCTGCATATTGGCGTTGTGTGGTATTTTGTGCTGGCTTGGTCTTTTGGATTGTGTTTCTCGAGTGTGGTTGTGAGAGTTGTAGTGTCTGGAGGAGTGTGTTGTGTTTTTTATTTTGTTGTTGTGTTTGTGTGGCTGATCGTACCATGGTCAGTGGTTTGTGGTGATTACCAGTGGTCAGTTTTACTGGTTTGGCCAGTGTGGGTGAGGCTGAAGGAGCCTGTCCTTTAGGCACTGTGTGTCCTCGGCAGTTCGACTGGCTGTGGTGTGTGGGAGGCTATCCTGAGGTGATTTGTTTTGGCGGCAGTTATTTTTAAGAAATTGTCGCGCGCAGGGGACGGGGGCGGGGCCAGCCGGGGGGAAGGGGATGGAGTGGTTTTGGGGATGGCAGGGGGCGGGGCCAGCCCGGGGGAAGGGGGTGGAGTGGTTGTGGGGATGGCAGGGGCGTGGCTTGCGCTGGGAAGCGGCGCCAGCATTTTATGTGGGCCGATGTCGGCCAATGGGATTCGCTGGCAGCCGCAGAGGACATTGGGAAATGTAGGTTTTTTTAATCGTTGTTTTGGGGGCCTTCTAGGTTGGGGGGGGGAGTTTCTCTGCTAAAAACCTTCCTTGCCTGAGGCCTATTTTTGTTGCCAAGTTTGGTGTCTCTGCCTTGGAAGGTTTCTCTGCCTATGGCAGTCTTTCGGTGACGGGTCCTCCTTTATATATATAGTTTATGAACTTTCTCAGGACTCTTATGGACTTTTGCTCACCCCCAAAGACTTTTTATGAACCTTTGGTGGGTGGTGGGGTGATCAGGATGGTATATTTTCCCCATAAACCCCAATGTATCTCCCCTCATATTTTCCCCATGTATGTAATATTGAAAATATGAAAGGGCCACTGTTTCTCTGTGATCTTAGCCAGTCTGACCGAGGCTTCCCAGCTGCATTCCTGAAGCCTGTGATTCAATCACCCATCCACAAGCCTATTGCGTGACAATAGCAGGAGTCAGCTCTTTCAAAAGGGTCTGTCCCCTTTGGGCCAAAACTGGTTCTTGCCAATCTATGGCAAATTCGTCTCTGAGATTCGTCTGCCAATGAGTCGTGGGTTGAAAGGCAAACAATTTCCATTCCCAAAGAGACTATCCCTGTGGGCCTCAGAGACCCATATATGATCAAAGCATTTCCTCTGTTACCCTTCATCTTAATATGGATCCTCTTTGGTGGGTCTAGCTGGTCTGCCTTCATGGCAAGACCCCCAAATTCTGTTCGATAACAGTAGTATCTTGAATAGGAAAGACGGTGAACTGAGCTTTATTATCCCAATTTCCTTTAGACATTGGAGAAGAAGAACAAAGGCATCAAAATTTTCGTCCCAAAAGGGTACTATATACACTTCCATTTTTTGCTTGAATCTCCTTGAAGCCAGCTGCAGTGAGGAGCGCTTTGTGCTCTGATGAAGTCCGGGTTTCCCCTTCAGTATGGACGAGCAGCTTTATGGAGACACAATGAGCTCCAAAGGACTTGACTCTTCCCTCGCCAAGAATGGGTTCAACTACTAAAACTCCACCACCTTGTTCAAAATAAATGATAAGAACAAAATATATGAGTATTGATTTCAATGGTATTTTGAAAAGTACAGATCAACTTCACCAAGCAGCCTATTATTAAAGGGGTAGTAATGTAGCCCACCATGCTACATTTCAGAGTCAAATTATTATTATTATTATTATTTCTTCAAACCTTTATACCGCCACTCCCCAAGGGCTTGGAGCGGTTTACATAGTTTGAACAAACAGAAAATAGCAACATATCACAGAAATTACATACAACAGGGAGGGGAGTGGGAACTAAGACATTAGACAGAACAGGATCTGGACAAATTCAGAGTCCATACAAGTTAGCATGATGTCAGGAGGTCATCTGACGGTGGGTTGGGAACAAACAGTCAAAAGGAGGTAGTTGAGGGATTCTCAGAAGATCGTAAGGAATCTCAGACTTGGGGGGAGGAACCTCAACTCTACCCCCTTGTCCCAGTAATTCAAAACTAGATCTCCTATCTATGGGAATGTCCTGTTTTCCAGGATGGAAACTGACCGATGCAGGCTCCCGACGCCTAAAATTTGAATTCCAGAAGGTCCTGGAGTGGAAGTTTCTCCAAGTCCTGGAATTAAACATCCTGGGGTTCTTCCACTCTGGGGGTCTGGTGGATGTCGCTGCAGCCCCTGGGACTCTGGACTCAAAGCGGAGCACTGGCTTACTCCTATGCTGGGAGGCCTGGGAGGTCACCTGATGTTCCTTGGCGGGACTGAATGTCGGCTCTTGGAGACCCCTCCTTTTACGGTGCCACTTCCACTTCCTGGGACGCATGCGTGGCTTCCGTTGCAGAGTTCTACTGGGGTTCCGGTTCTCAGAGGGAGAAGACATCCGGTCTTGTCTGGCGTCTTCAAGGTCGACCACCACCTTTGGTCGACCTTCGCCCAGCCACCCCGCCCCTACCGGAAGGCCTCGCCGGTGGGAAGGGTGGTCCTGGGTGGAGGACAGAATCTCTGAAATATCCAGCAGTGGCACTGGTCCATGGAGATTGGGCTGATTGAGGCCATCTCCTGGTAGCAGGTCTCCAGACGGCGAGGGAGGGCCTGGGTCCCGACCTGGTCCTGCGTCATCAGGTAGGTGCAAGGATGGTGGCTCCTCGGTCCCACCTTCAATCTGGGTGGGTTCCTGTGCGGTGACGGCTCCCTCAGGCATCCTCTCAGCAGTGACACGGGAAGGAGCTGGTCCAGTCGCTATGCTGGCCTCTAGGGTCGCTGCGTTAGACCTGGGGTCCCCGGTTAGGAAGTCCCAGGACAGGTCCCAATCCAAGTCAGGGACCATGGAGGGGTCATACTGCGGGTTTTCTGTGACAGTAGGCTCGGGCTCCGAGAGGGGATCCCGCGGAGCCAGAATGCCCATCCTCTTCAGAAGATAACCGAAGTTGTTAAACAGTCCAACCGGGGAAGCAATCCTCCGCCGGGACCACGGGGAGCGCGCCTGGATTAGCCTGCTCCCATGATGGTGGAAGACCTGATCGGAGAATATAAGAGGCTTGGGCAAACTCAACCGAATTGGGCCTACATCTACCAATGGCCCCGGAAAATCGAGGAAGCAGCCTTCCACCGGAATCACCCGAGAACCGGGGAAGCAATCCTCCGCCGGGACCATGGGGAGCGCGCCTGGATTAGCCTGCTCCCATGATGGTGGAAGACCTGATCGGAGAATATAAAGGCTGCTTCCTCGATTTTCCGGGGCCATTGGTAGATGTAGGCCCAATTCGGTTGAGTTTTCCCAATTTGCCCAATTTGTAGGGGTCGGCTTTGTGGGGGTCAATTTTTTCGGATGTCTCTTACCCAGCGATCTAAGAATTTTGGCTGTGGTGGCCGTCACTGGGCGAATGACCCACTGTTCAGGCTGTCTGCCATCTCCATTCAGAAGCCATGGAGTAGTATTCTTCAGCCAAACTATTCCTCCGGGGGCTTGAGGGGCTTGAGGAGTTAGACCTCATAATCAAAGGAAAATTTCAGGACTAAAGAGAGCATGTCTACTTTCCACTTCTTCACATGGGGCATTTTCGTCTCATTTTGCCACTTTTATTTGAGGCAAGGTTGGGGCCTGCTGTGTGCCATCACACGGCATATGGCAGGCCCCACCCATATTCCTCCCAAAGTGGAGGGGAAGTGCCAAAAGGTGTTATTTTGGGTAGCTCCAACAGAGCTACCCACACTTTCCTTCCCTTGTTGCCATGTGATGGTAGAAAGAGCAGCAAGACAATGTGTTGTCTCCTCTGTGGCCCCCCGACTCTGGAATTCCTTGCCCAGAGAAATTAGGAATGCCCCCACTTTGAAAACCTTTAAAAAAACAAACTTAAAATCTGTCTTTTCCACTGTGCCTGTGGAGAATAATCATTTAACTTTATACTATTGCTCTCCTCAATGCCCCTGTTTTTGGAGTCCACTCTTCCCCATTATATTAAGGGCTCTCACTATCCGTGTTTATACAAGCTCTCTTACGCAAAGAATCTACTCCTATTATCTCACCCTGAGTTTTTAAATTTTAAAACATTTTAACTTTTTATCTTGTGCATGCAGCCTGCCGTGTCATTTGTGATTGGAGATATTTATCTGTATATTGTTTTTATTTATATGTCTGTACTTTTCTTGTGTTGCTGTTGATGTTTTTGATTTTTATTTATTATAATTGTTTGGGCTTTTCCTCATGTGAGCTGCCCTGAGTCCCCATCGGGGAGATGGTGTGGGGTATAAATAAAGATTATTATTATTATTATGTGTTACCGCCCTTTCTGCCTCCTCCTCTCTTCTGT
>JARBWK010000004.1:82162197-82397197 GCA_030556195.1 Anolis apletophallus
TAATTTCATGTTTAGGCTTAGGTTCAATATCCAAGATAACTCACTTTGTAAATACAAATGTTCCAAAATCTAACCACATCAAAGATCCCAAAACACTCCTGGTTGCATACATTTTGGATAAGGGATACTCAAACCATATATTTATTATAGTATTTCTTTGAGCTTTTTACAGTTAGATACCATGGGATATTTGATGTTTTTCAGCAATACCTTTATGTTTTAATAATACAAGTATTTATTTACATTATGTAATCTGTTTAAAAGGCAGATGATAATTTAATTTTTTAAAATCAGTTCTCTATCCTGTCAACAATTATTTTTGAACCATTTTTTCATGTTTAGATCTGAAAAACCTTTAGCTTCAGCCTGTTATTTTAAAAATCAGGAATTTAGTTAGTTTCTATCCACTTTGTGCCTTTTGAGCCATTTAAATATAATGCACAATCATTTTCATTAGAGCAGTCCTGTTTTCCTTATAAAAATATAACATGCCCTCTCAAACTTTAAAAACACAATTTTTCTTGAAGGAAATGTAGGTCAGATTATTTTGAATTATTACACGTTGAGCTTTATATTTTATTTTGCAACAGTGAGCTTCAAGAAGAAGAAAAAAGAATTCCTTCTTATCCTGCCCTTACAGATGATATAAGAGATATTTTAACAAAGAATCTCTATCAAATACGACAGAGAGTAAGTAGAAAACTGTATTAATGGACTGTCCTGTTGTGAATGTATCTACTTCCTCAGCTGGTGATGTTTTTCCTTCCCTGTTGAAAGCACTAGGATGCCATCATAAGAAAGCTTACTTGGAAGCAATTTCCATTTAAATCAGTGAGACTTGCTTCCAAGCAAATGTATTTAGGATTAGCATATAAGAAAGCTGATGAATAAATTGTATTGCAGAAAAAGAAACTTGACAAGCTGTACTTTGTCTTTACAAAAAGACTCAAGAGTGGATTGTAGCAGTCTGTTGGAACTTGGTTTCAAATATTATTCTTTATCACTAAGTCGGAGTGACAGTGTTTACTCTAACATAAACCCTGAATATGCTGTAGCTCAAGTTCCTACATATTTCATTCAAAATATCAGTAAATTTTATTTATGATACATTTTCTAGCATGTGAGCCAGCATGGTGTAGTGGTTTAAGGGTTGGACTATGGCTCTGGAGAATAGCAATTGAACCCTTGGGCAAGCCACACTCTCTCAGCCCAGAGGAAGGCAATGGCAAAACATTTTTTCTGAACAAATCTTGCCATTACAACCCCATAATAGGTTCACTTAGGGCAGTGTTTCGGAAGAAAGGTGGGGGGAAGAGGTTTTCTCGTGGCACACCAGCTGATCGCTCACGGCACACTAGTGTGCCGGGGCACAGCGGTTGAGAAAGACTGACTTAGGGTCAACATGTGTTGGAAATGTCCTGAAGGTTCACAACAACAATAAGGATCCTAATTCTATACCCCGACTATTATAAAAATAATTATTTGTCTCTATTATTATAAAAAGATATTTTCATTAAGGGATTACTGAGGCTGATTGGTAGTACTACCATTTAAGGTTAAATTTGACCAAGTGAGGTTTCGCAAACATTTGGAAATGGCCCATTACAAATAATAATGTTAATTGGTCAATGGGGGATAATGATTCACCTTTAAAAAGTCACATAATTACTGTAAGTGCTTTTTAAAAAAGTATTGGTTATTTATGTTTTTACTCATTACTTCAGAGGAGCAAAAGCATCTTCAGTGATTTTTCTTATTTTAGTCACATTTTGTACTGTTTTACTTTTTTTTTGTTCAGAAAAAAATAAGTACCGAGTAAAAAGGAATAAACAATGTAGTTCTGGTTTTATTTTACTAACTTTACAACTATAATGATTAACAGAACCACACTATATCTCAGAATTACAACAGGTAATGCTGACAATTACTTTTTGATTCTGATCTCTTGTGCCTAAATGCTACACTAACCAATGGATAGTGATGTATTTCCTGTGGTGCAGAATTAGGATATGTCTCAGTGGCTTGTCTTCTAGTTCATGCCCTTGTTTGTGTGAAGTCATGGCTGTTAATGGTGCACATCCTCCCATGATGTCTATTTTTAATTTCCACCCAATGGTTTTCAAAGAAGCTTTTCCAGAGCTTTTGTAATTGCTGTGGCTTCAGTGTCCATGAGGTGGTGAATTTTAGTCCAGTTTTCAAAGGAACATAAACCTAACCCCAAATAGTGTATTCTAAGTTCGAAAAAACAAAAACAAAACCCAAAACAGATGCACTGTCCTCATGACATGGGAACCAGAATCACCACTAACCTATGTGGATTCCACAAGCTGCCAGCAGTTGTCTGTTTTCCAAGCAGCAGATGAAGATACTTTAACGTTGTTCCTAATCACTCCTTGGTAGATCTCTTTTGGTACCTGTTACTCTGCTTTCTGGGATCCTGCTGTGTTGTGTTTGATTTTTACAATGACATTCAGTATGGAGGAGCACAGTGATAAAGTAGCACTATTGGACTGATGCATCTCTGTGTTCTTTGCTTGGGCTACTATATACTGAAAGTTTAGGAATCCCCTATCCAGCTAATATTTATTGGGAGATGCCTAAGAGTACTGACTTTTGAATTTGTTGATCCTATGAGAGAAGGCAGATATGACATATAGCTATGCTATGTGTTATCCACAAAATCTCTTGGGTCATATTGTGAATAGGAGTACATTTCATTTTGATTATAATTTGTGATCATTACAATTCTTAGTTTTTGTAAATTACCATATATACTCAAGTATAAGCCGACCTGAATATAAGCCGAGGCACCTAATTTTACCACAAAAAAACTGGGAAAGTGCATTGACTCTAGTATAAGCCAAGGGTGGTAAATGCAGCACCTATGGGTAAGTTTCAAAATAAAAATAAATACCAATAAAATTACATTAATTGAGGCATCAGGAGATGAAATGTTTTTGAATATTTACATAAAATTGTAATTTGAGATAAGACTGCCAAACTCTGATTAAATCATTATTCTAACCCTCTTCAATGTAAATATACTTATATATCCTTCCAACAGTAATATACTAAAATAATAAATATAATAACAATAGAGTAAAAAAATAGAAATGCAATAACAGTAAAAATACAGTAAAATAATAAATGTAATAATGATAATAGTAAAATAATAAATAACCTTGACTCGGGGATAAGCCAAGGGGAGCTTTTTCAGCTTAAAAAGGGGGTCTGAAAAACTAGGCTTATACTCGAGTATATACAGTAATTAATTTTCAGGCATCAGGTCCAAGTTGGCTTACAACTGATAAAAAATGAAGTACATATAAAATCTTATTAATACAGCATCAAAAAACTGCAAGAGCTACCTTCATAAATTTTCTATACATCAATACAAAATAACAGGGGATCATTCCCCACAACTTCCAAAAATATTCATACATCCACTGATTTTAGGGATTTTTAAAGTTTTGACAAAAACTTTTTTAAAAAGCCACAACAGCTATTTCATTGAATGACTCTCATATTAACCTATAGGGCTTCCATTTAGAAATTTCCAGACCAGCACAGATTTATTTACTAGAAGTATTGGTTAGTCCTCCTCTTTACAGATTCAACAATTTATTGGAACTCTGGCTGGTTGCTGCTACAGAGGGCCAAATCCCTCCCCTATTCTGATTGGGGCTTTCTGGTGCTGAGCAGAATTCTAGGAAATGTAGTTTTAAGCAGAGCGTTTTGCATTCTCTGCCATCGGGCTCCCCGCTTTCCCAAGCTACATTTCCCAGAATTCTGTGCTTTCTCAGTCTCTTTCCCAGAGAACTCTGCTTTCTCCCTGCTGTTTCCCTCTCCTATTGGTGAGAGGACATTAATTTAAAGAGGAAAGGCAGCCTTTTTGGCTTTGCCTTGCTTCCTTGTGCTGAAAATGAAACTGGGAGATTTAGAAAATACAAACGAAAAAGTATTGAGTAAGTTTTGATCCTTATGTTTTTGGTGCAGGCAATGCCTGTGCATTGTATATCACATTGTAAGTATGGATTTAATAAATTTGATATGACTTATGATGACTTATAAAAGTAGAGTATTGAAAGGTGGCAGATGAATCTATCCCAGGTGAACCTTAAAAAGTACCAACTTCCTGTTCTCTCTCCATCATGGCTTCTGGTGTTTTAGGATACCTGGCTGAGAAAATGACAGTGGTGATCAGGGATGCCTGGCCCCCTGAGGTGGTGCTTTCCCCTCACTACATAATAAACCTTCATTTATCAATTGATCATACCAAAATCTGTAGATTTGTCCCAAAGCTTCCTCTTAACTTATAGAGAGGGTTTATATGAGTGTAAACAGTATACTCATGCATGCTGTTAAAATCCACAATGAACTGGTGTTAAATGAACAATTAAAATCAATTATGAATTATTGTCAATAGCCCCAGTGACACATTTCCTTTTATTTTATTCTAGTTTAAATGTTCATGAGATTTCTGAAAGCACCAAATTATGGCTGTATTTTGATCATTAGTACCCTCACTGCACTAATAAACTTTTAAAAATATGACTGTTGGTTTCATTTTGTTTCAGACACCATCATACAACAGATACAGTCTTGCTGAAGATGCAAATGAAAAACAAGCTAAAGAAATCTTGATTCGTCGGAGACACAGCCTGAGGGAGAGCATTAGGAAAAGCAACAGCCTGTCAAGACCGGTACTTGTACTTTATAATATATGCTACTAGCAAGGTGACTAAATGTTGTTGGAGCAACATGGTGAGGCGACTAAGTGGTTTTCAGTAGCCACACCATGCTTCATTTGGTACCTGTGGTTTTGGTTTCATGAGTACACAGCAGACTCTATATGACTATAATTCAGCTGACCTTAAAGTAATCAGTCTCATCACAAATGGGAATCTGGCAGTGATCATTATGTCAGCATCATTGCCAATGAAATCTGAGAATATTTCTTATAGAGCATTACATAAGTCTCATCTATTTTAAAGCAAGGGTGTGTGTATGTGCATATGCTTGTGTGTGTATGTATATGTATATATATGTGTGTGTGTGCGTGTATGTGTGTGTATGCATACACACACTCGGAGCTTTTAAGGGAGATAAAAATTCTGCACTATTTATTTATTAGGAAAAAGCACTACTAATACTCATCGCATACATTTTTCTACCATCTTTTACATACAATATTGTGGTTTTTTTCCACAGCCAGCTTCCAAAGCACCACGTTACCTTTCACTTCCTAAAAACACTAAACTTGCTGAGAAAGTACGGAAAAGAAATCAGGCTGTTTTCAAAGGTAATGAATGAAAAGAAGAATGAATTATTCAGCATTTTTCTATCCCATTTACCTGTTAAAGGATCAGATATATTAGATAAGGTCAAGGTTTTTTTTCTTCTTCATATGTCCAAAGCAGTTTTACTACATATCTATTATTTTATAGGTGGCAGATGTTAAGTGTGTTTTTTGTGCAACATTCCCTAAGTGTTTTGGTATATATCTGTGTGTCCAGCTGTATAACTAGTGTTTGCCTATGCATTTCTACTGGGTGATTATGTTTTGCTGCTGGGAATACTGCTTAGTGCTTTAATTTGAGAATGTTTTACTCTGCTTGAGAGATGATGCCTAACAAAAGTTGTGCAGGCAGGACAAAGGGAGTAAGCAGTTGTGTCTGCTGGGGATTCTGAGAGCTGTAGTCCCAAAAAGTAATCAAGCAAAGACTAGATTTTCACAATGATTATATATGCGAATTAATCTGGATTTGAAGAAATGTCAGAAGTAATTAATATTTGCGTATTTCTCCATTCTTGATTTTAAAAAATACCAACATCTTATTAGTAAGATAGACTTATTAGAACCCACAATGGTCTCCTATTCACATTTGACTCTGAAACCTGACTTAAAGGCCATTTTGGTCCCATCTGCACTTGCCCTATCATCCAGTTTCAGAATTCAGATTAATTGCATTGAACTAGATTATACGGCAGTGTAGACTCATTTTTTAAAAAAAGATTTTATTTACATACAATAACAACTTACAATGTAAACAAAACACAAAACAGTGAATATTTTACATACACATAGCCCACCACCAAGGCCTGAACAGGAATCTTTTCCTTCGCCATATGTTTATAAATCGACCGTTAATCAAATGTCATATCCAAAATTCCTGACCAACAGGGTTATATTGCATTCCATTTTCACTCTCTAAAGTGTATTTAATAAAGACCGACCAGTATGCCTCAAAATCTGATCTATTAGTTTCCCCCCTGAATACCTTCATTTCCATTGTTAGTTTATCATTTAAGGCTACGTAGACTCATATAATCCAGTTCAGTGCGGTTCAGTCTGCATTATAGGAGTCTATACTGTTCATTATAATGCAGTTCAAATTGGAGACTATTAGCATAACCATAACACTTCAGTATTAGAGTTATTCTCACAATACTCACCAGATCTACATTTTCTTTGTTTGAGATAAAATATTGCATCCTGTTCTCTCATGTTCTGCTTTCTCATTCTCTAACTCTCCTTTCTTGCCTAAGCAAATTATATGTGTACTGTGATGTGGAAGGTATTAATATTTCTGTTTATTTCTTCTTATTGCACAATTTCATTTCCCACTTGTTTATTTGGGTCCCACTTCTCTCTTTTCTCCTTCTCACAACTTCTCTAATATTCAAATATATTGCATCACCTTCTCCCCCTTCTAACTCATTGATTCCTCTCTATAAACTTATGTTTTCAGTTGCCTGACTTATCAGGTTGTTTTTATGTGTTTCTGTTGTTTGTCTGAAATAAAAATGGTAATCAATTATCCCAATCTCTGTCTCCTGTCTTGTTAATAACTCCCTGTTGTAGAAAGAGACATTTATTTCCTACCTGAATCCATCAGTACCTTGCATTGAGCATCACAATTCTAGATGAAAGGCATGTTGCTTGACTATGTGACAACAGAGTTAGGCACTCAAGCATGGAGACACTTGTTCACAGTCTATAGTACTTTTGTGAATAATGGGAGAGTGGAAAGAGAGTTTGACAGGAACTTACACCAAGAAATGGGGGAGTAGACTACAGGATAAGATTTGACTGAGTTCCACTCCATCATCATCACCTTGAGCTAGTCTTGGAAGGGAGTCTGATGGAAGCATCATTGGCTGTTACACACCCATTACTTTAGTCGTGTTGTTGTACATTGTCTCAGTTTTTTTTTAAAAACCTGCAAAACCTGTTTGATGTGTGACAAAAATGGGACATGTAACAATGGCTCGGTTGCAACATCTTTAATTCTCTGAAGAAAACTATTGTTTTCCTCTGAAGTTAAAGTACTAGGCCCACATCCAAAGAACAACATTCAGAGGTTTGAATATTCCCAGTTCCCATCTTGACTTTCTCCAATTCACTTGCAGGCCCCACTGCAGCAAAAACTGTACTGAAAAGTCTATAAAGCAGTTTTCCAAGAGGCTGTTTAAGGACCACAATCCCCAATGCCCTATGATGTTTGGAATCAGCTGTGTGATTCTTTGGATCTCAGCCATAGATTCTTGATAATTGCTGGTTTCCTATGTCATTGTATTGTGTCTTAGCTATGGTTTTCAAACCTTATGCTTTTGCTAGAATGTGTGTTGTAAACATGTGGTGTTTCAAACAATAAAATGGTAAACACAGTAACTGTCAAGTACATATAAAATTCAAACAGGTAGCAGCCTTAGCTTTTCCCTCTTCCATGTATTTGCTGTTGTGCTTGGAGCAGTTGACCAGAGTCCTCAGTATGTCACTGTGTTTTTCTGAGTTTATTAGGTTTTCAGGCCTTTCTGTTAGTAGCATGCCTTTATAAAAGGCTCTTTTGATCTGAAAAGGGCTAAGAGACAAATACATCCATTACCCATTGCACCATATCATGTTTCCTTTTAAAATGCAACACAGTGAGAGTATTGTGTCATTTATTAGTCTGCTATCATTTCCCATCCTGTTAACATTTCTCTCCCTTTATTTCATATTTTAGTGTAACTGTAACCTTGCTCCTTTCTCTTCCCAGTATTATTTGAAGGTAAATTAGCACCTTGTTTCCAATGCACTACATGGCTGTTCCTCATCATCAGTGGATCAAGTTTGGATGGTGTTGCAATGACTTTGAAGGTGTATGAGAACAAACATGGAATATACTGGCAGAGGAAGTAGAATTCACTCTGCAACAGTGGGTGGAAAGAGGGTGATTTTAGCAGAAATAAAACATCTTTGCGGCCTTGTTTCGTACTCTGATTCAGCTAAGTCTTTGGGGTGGGTGCTTGATTGTTCAGTGGCATGTCTCTTTGTTTATTTTTAATGTTTAAATGGCATTTTAGCTCCAAAGCCTCTCTGCTTGCTTTGTTCCTTGAGAAATATAAGTTGGGGAATATGGAAATGTGGGAGAAATGGGGTGGTTGGATGTATTTTTGCATGCTCCTTTGTTTACCTTTGCTGCGTATTAAATGGCCTTGCAGTTCAAAAGCCTCTCTTCTTACTTTCTGGCTGATAATATGTGTGCTAATATGGCAGTGTGGGAGAAATGGGGTGGTTGGATGTATTTTTATGCTCTGTTTTATATTGTTGTTATTAAATTGAAATGTTGATGTTTGATAACTTCATTTTATGTAAACTGCCCCGAGCCTGCTGGAAGGAGTGGTACATAAAAATGAATAATAAATATAAATAAATAAATAAGAAAATAGTTATACGTTTTACATTTCTGGGTAGGTGATCTTTGGGACTTGGTTTTTTAATCAGTAGCTCCCATGCCGAAAAAGTGTGAGCATCCCTGAGCTAAGTAATCAAAGGCCCCAGTTTTGTATCACAGCAGGGGCTTCATCGCAGACACAGGTTGTTTGAATGATAGCTGCAATTGTTGTCCATCACAAAGCAATGCCACTTTTCATGTCGTACGTATAAGCAGCTTGCCTTCAGCACAAAAGAGCTGCTTTCTGTATCCTCAGATTTTGTATCCACAGATTCTGTATCCTCAGATTCTGTATCCACAGGTTCACCAATCTACAGCTTGAAAGTGTTTTTAAAAAAATCTAAAAAGCAAACCTGGATTTTACTATTTTATATCAGGGGCACTGTTTTATTCCCCTATTGTATTATAATGGTTGACTGTACTGGTGCCTGACTGTACCCTCATTTGTCAAGATATATCATTTGATATGTCAGGTGGAATGCCTCTTTCATTCGGCTTCTTTGCTGTGGCAATCTCATTTCATACAGGATTATGTGCCCAATAAATCTGTGTTAGGCAAACATGAGGTTTGCTATGAGTCTTATCCTAAGTCTTTGACAATAGCAAGTCGATTGGACACAGATACTGAAATGTATCTCTGAAGATGCCTGGGAGATGAGTAATGCAAGTCAGATGTGAAGCATTTTCAGTCATGTGATTAATATGTCAATAGTCATATGAGAGGGAGGGTGGGGCACAAGCTGAGAGACCTGAAAAATGGTTGTTAACATGACCTAAATCATGTTAACAATCACGTGAAAAAAGAATCTCTCCACTTGCACAAAGAAGAGTGCTCAAATACATAATGTAATGTGTGTAAAAGCTAAAAACCTATCTTTTTTAAGGAGGCCTTTGACCAAGCTTACAAAGTTGAGGACAAACCTGGACTGTATGATGTATTTATGGGTATTTTTAATCTTTTATTATAGTTTAATGTATATTTTATGATGTCTGACAGGAACTACTAATATTTGGATTTAAATGTTTTAACTTTTACAGTATATGCATGTTTTATCTGTGAGCCATCTTGGGCCCTTATGTGGGAAAAGGTGGGGTATACATTTATTAAATAAAACAAACAAATAATTAAATAAATAGATGGGGTAGTGTTTCGAAAGTTGTACTAGGACTCTGTGAGATCAAGATTCAAATGTCCACTTGGCCATGAAAACCCACTGGACTCACACTCTTATCTCAGGCCCCTTCCACACAGCTGAACAAAATATCACATGATCTGCTTAGAACTGGGATATACAGCAGTGTGGACTCAACAACAACAATTTTATTGATTAGCCAGAAGCCATATCAAATACACACAGAACACAGACACATTGCAATGATTCTAAAAACAATCTGAGGAGAATTCTAGACCATTACATCAATTAAACCCCAGTTTTGCCCAGCAGGAGGGATTCTAAGGGAGGTGGTAACAATTCACAGGTCCTCATCTCCAACACAATTTATTCCAATTGCATCTATGTAATCAGATCTTAGTTTCATGGCTTTACAGAGAAAACGAGCAGTAGCATCTGTTATCAGCTTGTTGGAGCCGGCCAGCAGAAGTGAGACTTTTGCTAGAGGGTCCCAATGATTTTTTCCCACAAGAAATATCTCTAGCAGTTGTTTTCTCTCTATTTGATAGATTTTGCAATAGAGCAGAAGATGAGTTAGATCTTCGATCTCAGGGGCACCACAAATACAGATTCGCTCTTCATAGGGAATTTTCTTGAACCTCCCATATCTCACCATTGAATCTAATTGCTCAAACCTGGCTCTAGTGAAAATTTTCCTTAGGTGGTGTAACCTTCCTTGCTGTAAGTAAGTGGTTAATTGGAAGGATTTCTTAAAACCACTCAACCATCTCAGGGAAAGGGTAGAACCCAAAGAGTCTATATCGGTTTGGGCTGCAATGTCATTATCGCTGACGCACTTCTTTGAAGTGCTTACTTAACTCTTGACCAGATAGGTGGACTGGGAATATTACCTGAATGCCGCACCTTCTGATGTAATCAAACAAATGGTCAGCCCCCGATTTATAAGAACTGAACAGTGTGGACTCAGATGACCCAGTTCAAAGCAAATATTGTGGGATTTTCTGCCATGATATTCTGAGATATAGGGCTGTGTCGAAGGGCCCTCTGGGAATATGGTAACAGTGTTGTTCTTGCAATAACTATCTTTTGTGGATTTCACATTCTAAGATTCTTATTATGTTTTGTTCTATAACCTAATTTGATGATAAATCATCAGAAAAAATACTAATATCTAATAATTTATTGCATTTACAGTAAGTGACAACAGTGACCCTGAACCTGATCCTACCTCGGTGCTGAATTTAAAGTCAGAAGCTGGAAGAATTTTAAGAGACCAGAGACTTCGACAGCAGCAATGTCGGTTTGAATTGAAGAATGAAATGGAAAAGGATAACAGAGAGCCAGTGAGCCATCCTCTGGGAACCAGGGCCTTCAGGCAGCCACTGCTGCCAAGACCAACATTTGGCACTGTGAATGAAGAAGAGTCAGCAGAAGAAGACAAATCAGCCAAGCCAGTTCCCCCGCCTCGGCTAGCCCGACAGGCATCAAAAGCTGAAAGACCTCGAGATAAATCTGAGAATGAACCATATTGAAAAACAATAAACAGAGTAATTATATCAATCAAGAACAGATCTAATAGGTTAGCACTCTATAGACTGTAAGTGGTCAACTGGATCCATTTAAAGGTATGATCCCAGATACTGGTGTGAAATGAAAATAAAAGACTATGTTCTTTCATTAGTTGCCAGGAGAGAAAAGGGATTCTTACCTGCTATATGGAGCCAAATAATGCAACAATTTTGCATTTTTTCTAATTTCTACAATGAAGGGAAGCTTTGTCAAGTATGTATTGTATTTTTAGTATGCACAATGTGTTTTGTTGTAAAAGTTGTCAGTGGTAAATTTGACTATGAGTTGCACTGAAAAATTGCACAATGCACCTCTTTTTAATGGCACTTGAAAGAACTCATTCCCTAAAGCAAGTGTGTGCAAAGTATGGCTTGCATGTGGGATATGCTCCCCTTGGGACTATTTTGTGTTTGCCAGAGCCCCCCTCCCCTTGCCATTTTGCACTTTTCAATTTTATGAGTTCCAAATAATCCCAGATGCACTCTCAGCGCATTTCCACTACATTTGGAGCTCTCCCTGCTCTTTTGAAGGTTAAAAACAATTTTTTCCTTTTTTCTTTCAGAAACACCTTTCTAGCCCAAAGTTTTCCAAAATGTACACAGTGGTATGCAGAGAACAGATCTCTGAATCAAAGAATATTTTTAAAGCACTCATGCCCACAGTGGCTTTAGGGGAAAACTTTTATTTACCCATGGGAGCAGTTGTGATGAAGGACTGCAGCCTTCATCATGCTTGAATATGTTACTTAGCAGCAGCAACAGCAGCAACAATATATTTTAGCCTTCTCTTCCAATCCCCTTTGATTGCCATAGCAAATGGCATTGAATCAGCTACATAAGTTGTTTATACAATTGAGAGATGTACAATACACTAATCTTATTTAACGGATGAAATTTCTGTATGTGTCGCAGTCTGTATTGTTATTATTTGGCTCAGGTAATATGAAGGATGTTTCAAAGATGTCTAAATTCTAAATCCTTGTAAATATGATGAGATAAATGCCTTTGTTTCCACCTAGACATACTTTTTTACCAACAAGAGTTAAACAAGACAAAATTATTTATTCAATAAAATATATTTGAATCTTTGTTCAATATTCAATGTGATGTGAAGAGCAGAACAGTTACAACAGAATATGACAATGTGCTCTTTTTATATATTGTCCTTATTACCATCATTGAGTATTGAGTATGGCTGGCTTCTAGTGCCATCTCCTGGGGACAAATGGAAAAACTGAGTGAAATCATTGTTTTTCTTCCCTTTTAAAAGGGTGAACTCTAATGAGGTTCTGCAAAACTTTCAGTTAATGGCATTTTTTTGTAGAAGTCCTGTCATGCATCAGTTAAATCACCACATTTTTAGAAAAGCCAAGGAATAACTGAAACAACAAATCTGACATCATCTGTGGGTATGTGTGCTTGTGTCTTCTTTCTAATGGAGGGGGTTAGCATTTTGACTGTAGTTTCCATGGGGCTTTGTTTTGGGCATCCTCAGGTGTCAGGTTGGCAGCACGCATGTCTTCATTGATGGTGTCCATCCATCTTTTTTTGGCCGTCGACATGGTCATCATCCTGCAATCTCCAAATGTAATGCTGTTTGTGCTACTGAGGTTGGTTCTCTTCTCGTGGCATGGCCATGCCACTGTAGTTTTGCTTCCTGCATTTTCTTGCTGATCTCTCTATTTCTAATCTTTGATGGCTGTCATCATTTGGCACATGGTCAAGCAACATTTTCACATCATTCCATATCTGCAGCTGTTGTTGGAGGGCTGCACGTTTTGGGTGGCCTATCATCTGCATATAGGAGTGTCCAAGGATGCACAGTCTGCAAATCTGCTGTAGCAGTGTCCGTGCAGAGAATGAATAGTAATGGTGAGAGTGCTAATTCCTGATGCATACCAACAGTGATGTTGAAGATGGTAAAATCCCTGCAAGACAGTGGACCATATTTGTTGTATTATTGTATAGTAGTGTGTGTATTGTATAGTGTGTGTATGTATATGTATATGTATTTATTTATTTACATGGGAACAAATATCACCTAACTCAATGGGATATCTGAACAAAGATTTGTGAGATTTCAAATAGTAAGTTCATTTTGCCTTACGTATCAAGTTGTATAACTTTGTAAAGTTATACATTACTTCATGATTAATAATATTGCATATGTCAAAACCATTACATACGGTCCAATGGCCAGCATGGACAGTACAAGACTGTTAAGACAGCATGACTTACTACATTCTAACATCCAGCTGTCCTTGTTAATAGCTTTTGCCAGCTTAATCACACTTTGATGTTGCTTGGCTACGTGTGTATATGTTTTGATCTGTAAAATGTCAAAGGGTACATCGTGTGGATCTCTTCACTGCTAGACATGGCTAATAGTGGTAAACAGAGTGTATGTACTAATAGTAATTCATACACAAAGTACTGGCACCACAAATGAAGATCACACCACCCATGGGAGTATATATGGTATATCAGTTTATGTGATTTCATTCAGGAATTATGTAACCATCATAATTTGAGAAAGCAGACATTACTCTCTATGTGTTAACAGGAATCTGTGTAGCATACCACTCCCGAGTCTCTTTATATTTTATGAAAACCATCCATATTCATGATTTCTGTTTTTCTTGGTTTTCTGCATAACCTGATAAGAGGAGCACTAGGATCCTGCTTTTCCTTAATTCTTCTCTTGAGACCAGCAAGCAGGCTTTTTTGGCAGATACCAAAGGCCTACATATCCCAAAGGCTCCCTTTTCCAGGTGATTTAATGGGTATTTAATGAGCACCAGTGTAATATTTTAATGTGGACAGAATGCAATGCTTGGACCCCTGCTGGCAAAATAGTTAAATGCAATGGAACTGGGGCTACCTCCTCTTTCCAATCCAATTGTCCTCCAGAAATCAGATTACAAGAGCTGGAAGTCTTTTAGAAATGGTTTCTTTACATTTCAAAAGAGTAAGGGGAAGGGGACTTCTGAGAACTTAAGTCAGTGATATGATAGATTTCGTTCAATGTACCTGAAGGACATTGGGTTATTACAGTGGTTGTTACCCAGTGTTTCTGAGCAGAGATGTATTCCAACTTTCAACAAGACTATGGCTCTGCTTCTCCAGTAGGTTCACAAACCAAAAGAAGGCAGAAGTGGAGAAGCAATGCAGGTAGTTCCTTCAAACCTGGAACAACTCCTGACTACAGGGCAGACTCACATTATAGACTCTCACAGTTAAAGTATCTGAAATTAGCTCTATGTTCCTGCAACACCAGGTACATGTAAAATTTAAAGATAAGGGTCATTGTTAAAAACATCAATCATTTCTGTGCCAGCCAGGGTTGTATTAAGGTTTTCATAGCCTCTAGGTAGAATTGTATTTGGCACCCTGCTTTGCCCCGATGAGCCAAAAGGAATTGACAGATCATTCCAAATGTGCAAATCTGTTAAAATGGATAGTTGGAAATATTTATGTTTTTATTCCCAATGCCTGTAATTTGTTTTGGTGAATCTTGTCTTTGTAGGCCCTAAAGCAGACCCCCTGTGTTATTCCTCCATGACAAGCCGCAATTTATCTAGCTCCCTAGTTTGTCATGTCATGTAACCACATGCTACCTTCTGTTCTTTAAAACTGTGGATAATGCAGAACCAACCTTGGTGGAGTGTCATAAACTGCTTATTGACCAAAAGAACCTGTGGGAAATGGCTTGAGAATAGTAGAGAATAAGTCCACAAGAAGAAAATTGCACTGATGTATAATTTATGATACACCCAACTCAGACCTTGTCCAGTCTACTAAAGATCCAGCTGGACATTGTCATCAAGTGATACATTAAGTATTCATGCAAGATACTACAATGGTCCCTTGATTATTTGTACTTTATATATTTTATATTTTAAATGTGTAAAAGGACCTGTTCAGTTTTGGAATACCACATGCCTACTGTGTATGTACTCTACCTGGAACAATAATTAAGCAAGTGACAATTATAAAACCAAGCAGAAAAGTAATAATTTTCCTTTTATTTCCCTTTATCAACTTTATAGTGCAATCTTGAGAACAGTAACTTTGTAGGTAAGCATTCTGCTTGCCTTAAACAAGTACTGCAAAATTGTTTTGAACAAAAGACATTTCTGATTCCACATTTTTATAGCCTGTCTTTTCCCAACAATACCACAATACTTTCAGGATCTTTATTTATCTACCTAATTTAAATTACCTAATTAAATTTTCTGTCAAGTTTCAAAATAAATGCAGTCCCCAAAGGAACTAGATTAGGTTTGTCAACAGGTAAATGCTGGTTTGTTTTCAAAGCTTACCACTGTATGCATCTCCTCCTCAGGAATTAACTACTTCATCACACTAGAGAATGAATCCACTTTAAATCCAGTTTCTGCCTCCTGCATTCTGGAATTTGTAGTTTAGTGAGGCTGTTATATGCTCCTCCCTAAAATACAAACCCCAGAATTCTGCAGGAGGCAACAACCAGATTTAAAGTGGATTCATTCTCTAGTATGAATGAATGAGGTCATCTGTCTCATGCATGACATATTTCTGAGCAAATGAAAGGCAGAGTGCACTTGCTCTATACACTGATAGCGACTATTTAGAAGAATAAAGCTGACCAAATTGTTAAAAATGTGCATACATGTGCTCCATTTCAAGCCAATTCACAACTTTCCCTTACTGTGGGGTTCTCATCCTCAAGTACAACTAAAATAGCATGAGGTGTTGAGGAAGAGGAGAAATGATACTAGTTTGGAGCAGTGAGTAAAGAAAATATCAGTGTCCCCTACCCTACTCTTCTTAGGATCAGTTACTCACTGGTGTGAGTAATACGTAACTAAGCCTCAGACAAGATTTGTTCCAAAGAAACCTGTTCTGAAGAAATGTGCTTAAAAGTGGTCCCTAAATACAGATAGGCTAAGATTCCTTAAAATTTTGCCTTGTTATGGCCTTATTTGGTGACCCTAACACAGTCTCTTTGCAGTTTGGTCCTTTTCTATTTAGTTATTTATTAAAGCAGGCCTCTACAATTCATGATCCATCAAAACATGTATGTTTTGTGGCATGCCTGAGAAAGAAAAGTGCAGGCTCATATGTGTGCACTGAAGGCTCTATGCAAAGATGCTTCAGTAATCTCAAGGGCAAACACTATAAAGGTGTGTACTAACACAATGTACGAATTAATTTTATTTCAGAAAGTTTTTTTTAAGTTTCTGTTTCAAACAGTTAATATTTGGCATAAGCAAGAGAAGGAGCAGAAAATTGATTTATGCACCTTTGAGCTCAATTCCTTTTTAATACAGAATTGTGCAATGCTAAAGCAATGTTTGTTGTTCTAAATCAGTAGTTCTCAAGCTGTGGTCCATAGACCACCAGTGGTCCACAAGAACTAAAATATGGTCTGCGGCCTCACCATTACTACACCGTTGTAACGAGAGTTACTGGACTTGCAAAACCCTCTTATGGTATTGAAGCTTATTAAATATGGTTTTCTGTGGGCAAGCAAATTGTGACTACTGGATGGCATATGTTCTGTATCAGAAACTAGAGCTGATGTGGTCTATCCAATGCAATTTTCTGAATAAGTACCCCAAATAACCAAAACTAATTTAAAATTAACCAAAAACGGATTCATAACCCCTTTGGTACTAATGTTGGAAAGTGGTCCCTGATTAAAAAAAATGCTGGGAACCACTGCTATAAATCTTATATGCAGCACTTCAGTTTCCAGCTTCAGTACATTCATGCCATGCTGCTGTGTACCACTGATTGACAAATAAAATGGGACTTCACAATCCAGGTCTTAGACTTTCAAACTGGAAAATGAATCAGCATCCAAGCAAACTGAACTCTCATCAGAGTGTATTTGTATTCAGAGGGAGTCTTCCCCTGTTGCTGAAGGCAGTGCTCCAGTGTTGTCAAAGGCTTTCATGCCGGAATCACTGGGTTGCTGTGAGTTTTTTGCGCATGTGCTGGAACATGGCCATACAGACCGAAAAACTCACAGCAACCAAGTCCTCCAGTGTTACAAACATAAGGGAGACTTGTGAATACAAAGTGGAAAAAGTACATCTTGCCCACAATTCCATATAGGAGTAAAGTGGAAAAGTTAGATGGCGCTCTGAAACTAGCATTCTCCTCTGGTTTATCTTTCTTGGCTTTGCAAGTTCAAGTTTGGTTGGACCCTGAGAAGTAGTAGCGTCTGAAGCACATAAGCAGATGACACCATCTACCTTTCAATACATTTACCCTTATTCTAAGGCAAGAGTGATACATGGCATAAAAGAACCAACACTTGACCCACTCTTGGAATTGCTGTAGAACGGCAACGCAATGGGCTCCTCCTTCATGGAAGAATGCCATACATTTTAAGCTCAAACTGATTACCACAGAGAATGCTAATGGCACCCTTTAACCACATTGTACCATTTAAAGTAGCAAGTATCTGGAATCAGAAAATGCTGTGTTTTACAGTATTTTTTAAAGGATTTTCCTATTGGTTAAAATTACAAATACTACAGATGTCTTTGACAACTTTCCCTTTGAATTACAGCTGGGGAAATCCTTAGCGATCCAATGTATGTCTTTCTGGTTGTTGGTAGGTCAGAGGGAAAAAAATGCAAGAGGTGCATTCAGCTGCTTGTTTCTGCAATGTTCCTATAAATGTAGCACAGCCTTTTGAACCCCTACATTCTTTGATAAAACATCTTGATTTCACTGTTGTTTTCATTTTGTTTGCATGAGATTCAATGCAGAGTTCACTATGTGCTTTTCAGTTTCATGCTCCTAGTGCCAGAATATCGTGATTTATTCATGATCATGATGAGTACAGCTACAAATCCCAGCAGACCTCCAAGAAGAGGAGGCCCACATGGACTGAATTCCTGGGCAATTCCTGAGATAAGAGGAGAAACGATTCGTCCAACAGCTGACACAGACTGACCAATGCCTATAAGCAGACCACTGGCCTCATTACCCCCCAGGGTCAGTTCAAGGTCAGTAATGCAAGTGCGGCCTACAGTGGTTGAAAAGGCTAAAAATGTGGAAGATATGACAACAGCCCATACACTTTCTAACAACGAATATAGCATCAGGAGCACACAAGTGAGAAGAGTGGACCGCAGCAGGATGGCATAGGTATTGTGCTGATACAGCCTTGTGATTGGTCCAAGCAGAAAGCCAGCAGCGACTCCAAGTGTACTGCTGTAGCTTATAAAGTAGCCAGTCAGTTTAGGCTTCAACTCAAACCTCTCTTCAAGTGCCAAGACAAAATTGCTGTGGTACAGCATCACGGCAACAGACATCAGCAGCCGTACCAGAAAAACATCCCACAGATCAGACCTTGCAGTGCTGCCGAGCCTCTTGAGCACAGATACAACTTGAGTCCAAGAGGATTCAGCTGGAGGGCTGTACTTTGTAGCATCATGAGATAAGGACTGGAGATGTAGACTGTTTTTAATCTCTGTTGAGAGCATGTCTTTTGTTTTATTAATAGTTACCCATTCATTTCCATTGGTCTTTCTTTCATGTTGCAGCACCATCCAGAAAACTCCTGCAAAGAAAATGGAGTGAACAATCACAGAGTTCTGAATTATTTTCTTGAAGTAATGAGGTATTCTGGGAAAAAACACCTGCCTCACTTATACAGGTATATATAAAAGGGAATTAATGCAAAGCTAGTGCTTTGAATTCATAGAATCATAGTTGGAAGAGACCTCATGGGCCATCCAGTCCAACCCCCTGCCAAGAAGCAGGAAAATCACATTCAAAGCACCCCAACAGATGGCCATCCAGCCTCTGTTTAAATGCCTCCAAAGAAGGAGCCTCCACCACACTACGGAGCAGAGTTCCACTGCTGAACAGCTCTCACAGTCAGGAAGTTCTTCCTAAGGTTCAGGTGGAATCTCCTTTCCTGTAGTTTGAAGCCATTGTTCTGCGTCCTAGTCTCCAGGGCAGCAGAAAACAAGCCTGCTCCCTCCTCCCTATGACTTCCCCTCACATATTTATACATGGCCATCATATCTCCTCTCAGCCTTCTCTTCTGAAGGCTAAACATGCCCAGCTCCTTAAGCCGCTTCTCATAGGCCTTGTTCTCCAGACCCTTGATCATTTTAGTCGCCCTCCTCTGGACACATTCCAGCTTGTCAACATCTCCCTTCAATTGCAGTGCCTAGAACTGGATACTAGATGTGGTCTGACCAAGGCGGAATAGGGGGGTTTGCATGACTTCCCTGAACCTAGACACTAGACTCCTATTTATACAGGCCAAAATCCCATTGGCCTTTTTTTTGTTGCTGCTGCATGACATTGTTGGCTCATGTTCAACTTGTTGTTCATGAGGACTCTAAGATCCTTTTCCCTATTCTGTATCTTTACATTTTATTTTTTTCTGCATAAGTGGAATTGAACTATGCCTGTCTAAAGAGAGGAAGACCCATTTTCACACAAGAAGGCACAATAACATCACCTCAACTATCAGTTTATATGCAGTGAAAGAAATCAAAGTCATAATTTATGAACCAAACGAAAGAAAACAGGATGTGGCTGCAACGAGGAATGAGAGAAAACCAAGTGGAGGTAATCTAAAATTGCAATCCCTAGTGAGGTGAGGCTAAGTACAGGTAGATCCAGATCTACCAGTAGACACCTGCATGATTTATAGAGATTACCAGATTTACTCATTTCTAATTGTCTATCAGCAGCAGAACAAATGACTCTTATTTTTCTCTTTCCTGCATTAAGAATCCTTCCATTAACACATCAGCAGTTCTTGGATGTATGGCTTCATTAATTGCTATAAAGATACAAGATGCATAAATGTTTGGGACAGGGATTACCCACATAGCTGGCCTTGGTCTAAGGTAAGTGTATAGAAATGCTGTACATTGTTTGTATATAAATAATAAAAAGCCTTGTGAATATAATGAAGTAATAAATAACTTTAAAAACTTGACAGAGCAGCACATACATACCAGCATTCAAGATGAAGATGAAGGCACAGACAAATGCTGTCAGGTGAAAACCATCCTCTAGCTCTGTAAGGTAGCCTCCAACAGGAGGTCCCAAGATGAAGCCAAAATTGGAGGCTGCATTGAAATGTCCTATTATTAAGAGGCGCTGCTTCTCAGGAACCAAATCAGAGAGGAGAACTTTTGAAATTGAGTGTGTATGTTTGAAGATACCTAAAAGCGAACAAGAAAGGTATTTAGGAACCCAAATTACAAAGGCAGAGATGGGCAGCTCTGTAGATGTTAGCCTGCAACTTCCACAACCCTTCATTGCTACTTGTGCTGCCTCAGGCTAATGGTTCAACACCAACTGCAAGGGCTACATGTTGTCCACTCATTGTAGAATAAATGCTGAGGACTAAGACTGGGCAACTTCAGTAGGTCGAGTGGACATTTTTTTTGCCTAGGATTCTCTGGGCGCTGCATCAGAAATGTCAAAAACAGGGAAACACTTGGAATGTCTAAATGACACTTGGACAACAGGAAACACACTTGAGATGATCTAGATTACTGATTCTCAAAGTGGGCAGTACCACCCCCTAGTGGGTGGTGAGGCAATCGAAGGGGACAGTGGGAGGCTCAGGAGAAATGGGGGGGGGGGCAGTGAACCCCTTTAAGGGGGCAGTGAACGGTTGGCTATTTAGGAGGGGTTGTGCGGACCTCTTCTTTGACCCCACCCTGCCCCATTTGCTTTGACCTGCATATTAGATATTTGGATCAGAATTCATAAGAGTAGCAAAATTATTGATGAAGTAGCAACGAAAATATGGTTGGGGGTCACCACAACATGAGGAACTTTATTTAGGGGTCATGGCATTAGAAAGGTTGAGAACCACTGCATTAATACATATATCTTTCTGTTTAATTGCTATTAATTTTTTTAAAAAAAATTATTTCTAGGGGGGTGGTGAGTAAAAAAATTTCTGGAAAGGGGGTGGTAGGCCAAAAATGTTTGGGAACCACTGGTCTAGATATTCACTGCTGGTTTTGAAAAAAATGTGTACTTTGGGTCTTAAAGCTCTTGCAAGTTATTTGGAACTGTTTCTCCTATAAAGGAAGCCAGAGGAAACTGAGCACCACAAAAAGAGCCTGTAATATGTCTATGGTCCAAATGTCTCATTTTGCCCTGAATAGAAATGAGTTTAAAAATACAATATGTAATCTCTATAAAATTTAACTTGTATGATCTTTGGAAATCTCCTGCATTCACCATAATCCCCCACCCAGCATGAGAAGGCAGCTGCAGTTTAAGAAAGGAGGAAAGCATTTACCAGATCATGACTCAGACAATGCCAACCACAGTATGGACCAGCAGACATTTGAAAACCTCTATGATCCAGAGGAAATGTGTGCATGGAGCAAGCAATATTGAGGTTCTCCCTCATTATCTCCTTTAGCGTCCACTGTATGCTGTTTAATTGCCCCTGAGAAAGATTTCTGTCTTTCCATTTGACAGAACTGAGCTTGGTACACAAATAGATAAGAAATAAATAGCATTTTACTGAACGATATAGACAGTAGGGTCTCTTATAGCCTGCATTGCCCTTGAAGCTGGATGTGAGTCAGCTTTGTGAACTCATTAGTCATACTGCACATCTATCTCACTGAATTGCTTTGTATTAGCAAAATTATTGTGGGTTGTTCCAAGTCTCCTGGATGACAAGCGTTTTGAGGTCTGCAGAAACCAACCTTTCCAATAATGTTATATTGTACAACTGTGATACCTACATATATTCATGTTTATAATAAGTTCATATTTGTTATTATGTAGCTTTTCAAAGATCTTTTGACACAAGCAATGAATTGCTATGGATACAAATCCAATCCAAAATATAAAGCATCACTTTTGCCATACTAGCTGGGGAATTCTGGAAGTATAGTCTGAAAAACTAACTTTTCCAAGTTCCAATTTGTTTCCAAATTTTTGCACCTTTTATGACAAAAACAGGTCATAAAAACATGGAAAAACATTGGTATTAAACAAGTTTAACTTTTGCTGATGCACACCACATCTGTTCAGAATTGTTGTTTCGCTGAACTAAACTGACACACTGATTTATAATTCCTGATATTGTATTAATTATTAATTGAGATTGAGTCTAAATGGCAAATTACTACTTACCCACAATAATGCGAGCAACAGCAAACAGGAAAATATTAGTGGACATACTAAGCACAAAATAACCGAACGCACTGAAGAGAATGCAGACAAGTAGGCAATATGGTCTTCCTACTACATCACTCCAAGATCCCTATAGAAGACACAGAAGGAATTATTTCAGTAAATCAGCATAAACAGTTTATAGATAATAATAATAATGATAATAATATCCTGCTGTATCATTCCCAGAGGGGATTCAAAGTTGGTTAACATAAAAGCATTAACACACAATTTAAAATATACAAATATGCAAACATCAAAACAGAATTAAATATAAACAATATTGAAAAATTCACAGTTAAAAACCATTAAAACATATTCAAATCATATTCAAAGTTAAATCATTGTAAACATTTAGGAAGTTCACTCCAGATTTAGTTACACTTAGACTTGATCAACTATATTCCACAGGACTTCACTTAGTCATGACCAATTTGTCTCAGTGATTTTAGCATGCACTGAAATCAGACAAACCGGTCATGAGTAAATTAAGTCTTGTGGATTGCAATGGATGTATTCTAGTAAATTAAAAGCACAAGATCATTCTTGATCCTGGAAGCAAAGAAGGGTCAGCCCTGGTTAGTACTTGGATGGGAGACCACTAAACTAAATGCTGTAAGCTATATTTCAGAGGAACGAAGTGGCAAAACAACCTCTGTGTACTCCTTGCCTAAGAAAGGCCTATACAATTCATGGAGTGCCACAATTTGACAGGTAATGTAAAGGCATTACATACAGAGACACTACGCGCATCAAGTTTGGATTTGATTTTATATTTATTTCATTATATTCATCATAAATGTGCAAAAGCTTTTTAATTAAGACATGGTGGTAAAAATTTTACACACCTTTGACACATTAATAATTTTACCTCTGATATACACCTAGCTGATTATTTTTCTGCTACAGGCAAAAGCACAATTATATCTTTCTCTTGAAAGCTAATAAAGAAAAGTAGTGTATGATAGATGTGAGAGAATCTCTACAGAAAAGATATTACATGGTATGATAATGGCATTGACAGGACCAAAAGGGGCCAAATGTAGGTGTGGCTAGAAGTTAAAATGGACCTGGCAGGACAGTGATTTTGCTGGTGTAGACAGGAAGATCATGATAACAAAACTATTTTGCCAGTTTGACAGGAAGTTATGGAAGGAATTTTGGTTGTAAATTATGTTCATAGAGAAAATAAGTGTCAATATGGTTTCTCCTACTACTTAGAAAAAAAATATTCAAAGCCAATGCTTTATGCAGGCACCAGATGAATTAGATAGGTAAAGGTAAATAAAGGTTTTCCCCTGACATTAAGTCCAGTCATGTCCGACTCTGGGGGTTGGTGCTCATCTCCATTTCTAAGCCAAAGAGTCGCCATTGTCCGTCCCTGAGATTTGAACCTGTGACCAGCAAGTTCAGTAGCTCAATGCTATAACCCACTGTGTTACCGGAGGCACCTGAATTAGATAGCCTCCTTTAATAACAGTAACAGCAACAATACAGAAATAAATCTACTTTTTGTTCTGAATGGACTGGTTCTGTGTATCTTAAGTTAAAGTATAGGAGAGATCTGCCATAATCTTTTAATTATTCTGCAGCACGGTCAGAACATTGAGTTTACAGAAGTTCCCCAAGTGACCTATAAAGTTCATTTCCTTGACAGGCTTGCAGGAAGAGGAATTTATATTTTTATCTTTGTTCACTAGATCAGAGATAAAATCATGAATTTCTTTTCCCCCCAGTGGGTAACCACTGTGTTAAGTGGGACATGCTCAATTGGTGCTTTCAGGAGCCTACTGAGACCATAGTCTGGGAGTAACCACTTCCTAGATGCACCTGCACTTTTGCCTCCCCTGTGTTGGGAAAGTAGTAATGTTGGCCCTAGTTGGGATGATGAGTGGCCCATATAGCTGACCGCACACTTGACCAATGCTTGAAGGATCTGGCTGATGCTGAGACTCAGCTAGCTCTCAGAATGGATAGATTAATACACTTTGCACCCATGTCCCTTTCCATGTTGAGACAGCAGACAAGCCAAGTGAATTTTCCAGCCAAAGAAGCTTCTAAAAGCATCTAGCCAGGGACCAAATATCAGAATGTGTGGCTCATAAAGGCTATGTTGGGTCTCATCAGGTCTTTCTGGTCTTTTGGAACCAAGAGGTTCTTCATCCTTGCTCTAGAGCAGGGCTGTCCAACTTCTACCGGACCTGTGGCCGGAATTCCAGTTACTGATGACCTGGGGGGCCGAAGGGTCTGCCTCCGCCCCCGGCTCCGCCCCCGGCTCCACCCCCTCCCCGGCTCCACCCCAGCTCCGCCCCCTCCCCGGCTCCGCCCAGGCTCCGCCCCCTCCCTGGCTCCACCCCTGCCCTGCCCCCTCCCCGGCTCCGCCCTCTCCCCGCCTTGGAGGTGTCTGTGGAGGACACCGGGGCTTTGACTTGGAGATAGAGATGAACACCAAAATCCCAGTCTCAAATCCCAGTCCCTGCTTTGAACTGGATTATATTGCAGTGTGGACTCAGGGCCCTTCACACAGCCATATAACCCAGAATATCCAGGCAGGAAACCCCACAAAACCTGCTTTGAACTGGATTATATTGCAGTGTGGACTCAGGGCCCTTCCACACAGCCATATAACCCAGAATATCCAGGCAGGAAACCCCACAAAACCTGCTTTGAACTGGATTATATTGCAGTGTGGACTCAGGGCCCTTCCACACAGCCATATAACTCAGAATATCCAGGCAGGAAACCCCTCAAAACCTGCTTTGAACTGGATTATATTGCAGTGTGGACTCAGGGCCCTTCCACACAGCCATATAACCCAGAATACCTGCTTTGAACTGGATTATCGGAGTCCACACTCATATAATCTGGTTTAAAGCAAATAACATGGGATTTTATCCAGATGTGTGGAAAGGAAGGCAAATAAGAAGCCAGGGCCCTTCCACACAGGCCTATAACCCTGAATGACAAGGCATAATATTCATTCTGCCTCTGCTAATAATAATAATAATAACAACAACAACAGGTTCCTGGAGTAGGAGACCTCCAAGGGCCATCCAGTCCAATCTCCTTCTGCCATAAGGGGAAAATACAATCAAAGCATTCCTCACAGATGGCCATTCAGCCTCTGATGATGATAATAATAATAATAATTACAATGGGTTCCTAGAATAAGAGACCTCCAAGGGCCATCCAGTCCAATCTCCTTCTGCCATAAGGGGAAAACACAATCAAAGCATTCCTCACAGATGGCCATTCAGCCTCTGATAATAATAATAATAATAATAATAATAATAATAATTACAATGGGTTCCTAGAATAAGAGACCTCCAAGGGCCATCCAGTCCAATCTCCTTCTGCCATAAGGGGAAAACACAATCAAAGCATTCCTCAGCCATGTTGAATCAAACCTAAACTCTCATGAGAGCAACAGAAAGTACTGAACCTTGAGTTTGGGAGTTGTAGTTCTCCTCCATCCAGAGAGCACTGTGGACTCAAATAATGATGGATCAGGACCAAACTTGGCACGAAGCCTCAGGAGAGGAGGAAGCCGGAAAGGGAATGGGTGAGCCCCCCCCCCCCGAACTCGGCCCCGCCCTTTTTCGCTCTGGCCACGCCCCCTCTCACTCGTGCACTCTCTCTCTCCTTCCCTCTTTCCTTCAGGTGGTGGAAGGGGGAAGGAATGAAAGGGGGAAAGAGAGAAAGAAGGAGGGAGGGAGAGGGGGAGGGAGGGAGGGAAGGAGGAGGAGGAGGAGGAGGAAGAGAGCCTGCTCCTCCTCCCTGCCCCGCCCCTCACCCCAAAAAAAATAAATAAAAATATTCGAAAAATATTCCAAAAAAATATTCCAAAAAAATATTTTAAATTTTTTTTAAAAAATCTTAAAAGGCAGATATCTTGCAAGAGGGTAGGGGGCCGTGGGGAAGGGGCTGGGGGCCGTATACGCCCCAGGGGGCACCAGTTGGACAGCCCTGCTCTAGAGTCCTTAAAATAGAGGCGTGCAGAATGCAAAGGAAGTTGCTTTTAAAGTGGAGGTGTGTACTAAAACATTTTTTACAATGGCAATGGACATTTCCTTGAGCTTTACTAGATGAGGAATGGGCAAGGATGGAAGACTACAGTTTTCTTAGAAGTTTCTTGGGCTGATGAGTGAGCCTGGCTTCTACAAGCCTTACTAAATTGAGCAGGACTGCGAACGTGAAGGATCTCATCACATAGTCTTAGATGTTGTTTCTGAGACCCTTTGCCTACAGTTGCCTATGGCTGCCATCACATGACACATGGTCCTTTTAGTTAGCAACTTGTAGTCAAACGTAGACGAAGAGTGTCAGAAATGAAATATAAAGAACAGAATAGAAATCGTGTTTTTTCACTCAGCTCACATCAGAGACATGACGTTGAACGTCAGCTACAGTATGCAACTCGTCAGCTGTGCCTGTGAAGTCTCCTTGGAAGGGGAGGGGGGCTTTTGCTGACCCTCTATGGAAGCAGCTGCCATTACACTTGCAGTGGTTGCTGAGGACAGAAACCATTAAGCCTCTAAACTAATTGATAATCTTATTTTTGGTTATTTTTTGGAAATATTGAAACTGCACAATTCTGCAGCTTTCTTTACACCAAGATTTTTCTAAAATCATGACAAAGCAGGTACGGTGGTGGGGGAGATGCTAATTGGCTGCTTGGTTAGAAAAACCCTGCACAAGATTTGAAAAAAAGGAGGGAATGACAGGGAGTGACTTCAGAGAGCTTAGAACTGAGCGGGAGGAGCAAAACTGTCTGCTGTGTGATGATTCGCAGCACATTCTTTCTAAAAGGTTTGGAGAGAACAGAAAAGGGTGTGATGGGTTCCTCTGTGCATCCTGTATGCATCCAGCTGTATGGGTTGCATACAGAAGTATTTTTTACCGCTTTGTGTGGAATGAGATATGAAGATATGAGGCTTCTACGTTCCTTTGAACAAAAGCATAGGGTAGCAGCCGAGGTGGCGGCAAACTATACTTTCATTTCAATCAGAATTTCTATTATTATTATCTTTATTTACACCTGACCTTTCTCCCCATGGGGGCTCAAGGTGGCTAACAATCCTAACTTAATCGTTGAAAAAGCACAATACAAAAGTTTAAGAAAACCCAATTAAATAGTAACACTGTGGTAAAACAGATTAAAATACAATAAATGCACTTAAAATAGTCTTTAAAACACAAATCTCTTCTTCTTAAAGATTGTGTATATCACTTCTTAAAGATTACCCTCATAAAGATATTTTTGCATTATGAACTCAGTAATACTGGGAACACAAGCTTACCACTAGAGTGCTGGAAAAGAGCTGCAGTATTCCATATAAAGATCCTAAAAGCAAGAAAAATATTGAAAATAAAATATTAGTAATCTTTTTGGAACAAATTTATGCAATGCACTTTCAATAATAGCAAAGTAAATAATCTCTGAGTTCAACTCTGACTGGTTCACAAATATTTCTGGCCAAATAAACTCTTAAAAACTGAATAACTAGGAACAAATTCCTTATTTAGCAGGGACTTTTGGATAAAAAGATGGGGAAAGTGATGTGAGCAGTTCAGAACTTAGATTAAGATGTTACACACAGTTCTGTCACTTGTGAGGTGTTACTTTTTGCAGGGTATTGAAAGGACACTAGTTGAATGCTTAGCTTGGGTGTTTCTTCATGAGTATAAACATTTACCTATTTCATTTTTTATTAATGGGGGCTTTTTTAAAGTGAATAAAATGTAAGATTAATATGTTAGTTACATATGACACCTGTGTAATAACTCGGCAGGCATGTCACATCCATGTCGCCGTACAATAAAATACAACATAAAAACAACAAAGGTCCGGAGATAAAATTATGTACATGCTGAAGCATTCCCTGAGCCAGGGTGCCAGTTAAGAAGATGAGTACATTCGGCTCGCTAGCCTAGCCGAAGGCCAGTTTGAACAGGGCGGTCTTGCAGGCCCTGCGAACGGAATAAGCTCCGTGGGCGGCTCGAACATCATCCGGAGAGAGTTCCAGAGTACCGGAGCCGCCACAGAGAACGCCCCTTGCCTGGTAGCAGACAGGTGACAGGTGCGGACCGATGGGATCAGGAGCAGATTCATCTCCTCCGAACGTAGTGATCTCGGGGAATGTATGGGGCAAGGCGGTCCTCAGGTACGCAGGCCCTAGGCCGTGTAGAGCCTTAAAGGTTAACACCAACACCTTGAAAACAATTCGATACTCGATGGGCAGCCAGTGCAGCTGCCAAGAATGGGTAATGTGCTCCCTTACCGACGTTCCTCGTCAGCAGCGAGCAGCGGCATTCTGCACTAGCTTGAGTTTCCGAACTGTCGCCAAGGGAAGGCCAACGAGAGGGCGTTACAGTAGTCTAATCTCGAGATGACCGTCGCTTGGATCACCGTGGCCAGGTCATCCCTGGAAAGGTAGGGTGCCAGTCGCCTAGCCTGTCGAGGTGAAAAAATGACGCCTGCTGGCCGCAGAAACCTGAGTCTCCATGGTCAGCAGGGGGTCCAGCTGAACACCTAAGCTCTTAACAACAGGCGACAGGCTAAGCCGTTCGCCATCCAGGGTAGGCAACCGCACTCATCCCCGCCCAGGCCGACCAGGCCACAAGATCTCCGTCTTCGACGGGTTCACCTTCAGCCGGCTAGCCCGCAGCCAACCAGTCACGGCCTCCAGGCACTGATGGAAACAATCGGGTACGGTGTCCAGCCTGCAGTCCATTCTCAGCAGAAGCTGGGTGTCATCCGCGTACTGATAACACCCAGACCAAGTCACGTTGAATAATAAGGGGGAGAGAATGGCCCCTGGGGAACCCCACAGTCAAGTGGGGATCTCCGGAGACCTCCCCGCCCCCTCCACCCCATTGTCCCCGGTCCCGGAGGAAGGAGGTCACCCATTTAAGGGCGATCCCCAACCCCGGAACCGGCTAAATGGTGGGTTAGCAGTGTGTGATCTACAGTATCAAGGCTGCCGTCAGATCTAAACAAGACGAGCAGTGCCGATCCACCCTGGTCCAGCTGGGCGGTTGGTCTGTAATGNCGACAAGCACGGTCTCCGTCCCGTGCCCAATACGGAAGCCGGACTGGAAGGGATCAAGTCCAGCTGTGTCTTCCAAGAACTACTGCAGCTGATCCGCTGCTGCCCTCTCAATTACCTTGCCTAGGAAAGGCAAGTTGGAAACTGGCCGGTAATTGGAGGGAGCCGAAGGATCTAAATTCGGCTTCTTCTTCAGCAGCAGTTTCACCATTGCCTCTTTCAATCCCCGGGAAGACTCCTTGCTCAAGGGAGCTATTTATGATCGTGCCCAGGGTCTCGTAGCCTCCCGACACGCCTAACAAGCCAGGAGGGGCACGGATCGAGGGGCATGTAGTTGGTCTAGCTGCAGCTAGCAACTGTCGACAGCTGCTGCGTCCAGCAATTGGAAACGGGTGAAGGTGGGCCCGCCGAGTGGCGGCGGAGTCTCGAGTTCGTGAACTGTATCAAGAGTGGCTGGAATGTCCGAGCGGAGAGTTGAAATCTTGTCGGCAAAATCGCTCTGGAAAACCTCAGCTGTTGGTGCCAAACCCTTATCATTTGGGACAGTTGGGATTGCTGTCAAAGACCGAATTATCTAAAACAATTGTGCTGGGCGTGAGCTAGCCAACTCTATCAAGGAAGAATAGAAGACTTTTTAGCTTCCTTGATAGCTTGCTCATAAACCGGAAGTTGCTTTTAAAGTGGAGGTGTGTACTAAAAACATTTTTTTACAATGGCAATGGACATTTCCTTGAGCTTTACTAGATGAGGAATGGGCAGGATGGAGAAGGCCACGAGTTTTCTTAGAAGTTTCTACTTGGGCTGATGGAGTGAGCCTGGCTTCTACAAGCCTTACTAAATTGAGCGGGACTGCGAGGCATTGAAGGATCTCATCACATAGTCTTAGATGTTGTTTTACCAGGGAACCCCTTTGCCTGTTGCCTATAGGCTGCCATCACATGACACATGGTCCTTTTAGTTGCTCGCTTGTAGTCAAACGTGAGCGAGAGTGTCAGAAAATGAGAAATATAAAAAGAACAGAATTAAAAATCGTGTTTTTCACTCAGCTCACATCAGAGACATGACGTCAGCTACAGCAGTACAGCTCGTCAGCTGTGCCTGTGAAGTCTCCTTGGAAGGGAGGGGCTTTTGCTGACCCCTCTATGGAAGCAGCTGCCATTACACTTCTGCAGTGGTTGCTGGGGACAGAAACCATTAAGCCTCTAAACTAATTGTTAATCTTATTTTTGGTTATTTTTGGAAATATTGAAACTGCACAATTCTGCAGCTTTCTTTACCAAGATTTTCTAAAATCATGACAAAGCAGGTACGGTGGTGGGAAGATACTAGTGGCTGCTGGTTAGAAAAACCCTGCACAAGATTTGAAAAAGAGGAGGGAATGACAGGGAGTGACTTCAAGAGAGCTTAGAACTGGCGGGAGGAACAAAAACTTTGCTGTGTGATGATTGCAGCACATTTTTTCCCAAAAAGGTTTTGGAAAAGGGGCAAAAAAGGGGTGTGATGGGTTCCTCTGTGAAACCCCCTGTTTTCACCCAGCTGTATGGGTTGCATACAAAGTATTGTTACGCTTTGTGGGGGGAAAGATATAAAAGATATAGGTTTCCCTGGTTTTCCTTTGAACAAAAGCATGGGGTAGCAGCCGAGGTGGCGGCAAACTATACTTTCATTTCAATCAGAATTTCTATTATTATTATCTTTATTTACACCCCGACCTTTCTCCCCATGGGGGGCTCAAAGGGGGCTAACAATCCCTTTAAACGTTGAAAAAGCACAATCAAAAAATTTAAATTTTGGTTATTTTTTGGAAATATTGAAACTGCACAATTCTGCAGCTTTCTTTACACCAAGATTTTTCTAAAATCATGACAAAGCAGGTACGGTGGTGGGGGAGATGCTAATTGGCTGCTTGGTTAGAAAAACCCTGCACAAGATTTGAAAAAAGGAGGGGAATGACAGGGAGTGACTTCAGAGAGCTTAGAACTGAGCGGGAGGAGCAAAACTGTCTGCTGTGTGATGATTCGCAGCACATTCTTTCTAAAAGGTTTGGAGAGAACAGAAAAGGGTGTGATGGGTTCCTCTGTGCATCCTGTATGCATCCAGCTGTATGGGTTGCATACAGAAGTATTGTTTACCGCTTTGTGTGGAATGAGATATGAAGATATGAGGCTTCTACGTTCCTTTGAACAAAAGCATAGGGTAGCAGCCGAGGTGGCGGCAAACTATACTTTCATTTCAATCAGAATTTCTATTATTATTATCTTTATTTACACCTGACCTTTCTCCCCATGGGGCTCAAGGTGGCTAACAATCCTAACTTAATCGTTGAAAAGCACAATACAAAAAGTTTAAGAAAACCCAATTAAATAGTAACACTGTGGTAAAACAGATTAAAATACAATAAATGCACTTAAAATAGTCTTTAAAACACAAATCTCTTCTTCTTAAAGATTGTGTATATCACTTCTTAAAGATTACCCTCATAAAGATATTTTTGCATTATGAACTCAGTAATACTGGGAACACAAGCTTACCACTAGAGTGCTGGAAAAAGAGCTGCAGTATTCCATATAAAGATCCTAAAAGCAAGAAAAATATTGAAAATAAAATATTAGTAATCTTTTGGAACAAATTTATGCAATGCACTTTCAATAATAGCAAAGTAAATAATCTCTGAGTTCAACTCTGACTGGTTCACAAATATTTCTGGCCAAATAAACTCTTAAAAACTGAATAACTAGGAACAAATTCCTATTTAGCAGGGACTTTTGGATAAAAAGATGGGAAAAGTGATGTGAGCAGTTCAGAACTTGGATTAAGATGTTACACACAGTTCTGTCACTTGTGAGGTGTTACTTTGCAGTTGCAGGGTATTGAAAGGACACTAGTTGAATGCTTAGCTTGGGTGTTTCTTCATGAGTATGAACATTTACTTATTTCATTTTTTATTTATGGGGGGGGGCTTTTTAAAGTGAATAAAATGTAAGATTAATATGTTAGTTACATATGACACCTGTGTAATTTATTTATTTATTTATTTATTTATTTATTTATTTATTTGTTCCATCTTGTATTCCGCTACTCCCTGCAGGCTCGGGGCGGATAACATCATAAAAAACTCGGCAGGCATGTCACATCCATGTCGCCGTACAATAAAATACAACATAAAAACAACAAAGGTCCGGAGATAAAATTATGTACATGCTGAAGCATTCCCTGAGCCAGGGTGCCAGTTAAGAAGATGAGTACATTCGGCTCGCTAGCCTAGCCGAAGCCAGTTTGAACAGGGCGGTCTTGCAGGCCCTGCGAACGGAATAAGCTCCGTGGCGGCTCGAACATCATCCGGAGAGAGTTCCAGAGTACCGAGCCGCCACGGAGAACGCCCTTTGCCTGGTAGCAGACAGGTGACAGGTGCGGACCGATGGGATCAGAGCAGATTCATCTCCTCCGAACGTAGTGATCTCGGGGAATGTATGGGGCAAGGCGGTCCCTCAGGTACGCAGGCCCTAGGCCGTGTAGAGCCTTAAAGGTTAACACCAACACCTTGAAAACAATTCGGTTTTCGATGGGCAGCCAGTGCAGCTGCCGAAGAATGGGTGTAATGTGCTCCCTTACCGGCGTTCCCGTCAGCAGCGAGCAGCGGCATTCTGCACTAGCTTGAGTTTCCGAACTGTCGCCAAGGGAAGGCCAACGTGAGGGCGTTACAGTAGTCTAATCTCGAGATGACCGTCGCTTGGATCACCGTGGCCAGGTCATCCCTGGAAGGTAGGGTGCCAGTCGCCTAGCCTGTCGTAGGTGAAAAAATGACGCCCTGCTGGCCGCAGAAACCTGAGTCTCCATGGTCAGCAGGGGGTCCAGCTGAACACCTAAGCTCTTAACAACAGGCGACAGGCTAAGCCGTTCGCCATCCAGGGTAGGCAACCGGCACTCATCCCGCCCAGGCCGACCAGGCCACAAGATCTCCGTCTTCGACGGGTTCACCTTCAGCCGGCTAGCCCGCAGCCAACCAGTCACGGCCTCCAGGCACTGATGGAAACAATCGGGTACGGTGTCCAGCCTGCCGTCCATTCTCAGCAGAAGCTGGGTGTCATCCGCGTACTGATAACACTCCAGACCAAAGTCACGTTGAATAATAAGGGGGAGAGAATGGCCCCCTGGGGAACCCCACAGTCAAGTGGGGATCTCAGGGAGACCTCCGCCCCCTCCACCCATTGTCCCCGGTCCCCGGAGGAAGGAGGTCACCCATTTAAGGGCGATCCCCCCAACCCCGGAACCGGCTAAATGGTGGGTTAGCAGTGTGTGATCTACAGTATCGAAGGCTGCCGTCAGATCTAACAAGACGAGCAGTGCCGATCCACCCTGGTCCAGCTGGCGGCGAAGTTGGTCTGTAATGGCGACAAGCACGGTCTCCGTCCCGTGCCCCATCGGTAGCCGGACTGGAAGGGATCAAGTCCAGCTGTGTCTTCAAGAACTACTGCAGCTGATCCGCTGCTGCCCTCTCAATTACCTTGCCTAGGAAAGGCAAGTTGGAAACTGGCCGGTAATTGGAGGGAGCCGAAGGATCTAAATTCGGCTTCTTCAGCAGCAGTTTCACCATTGCCTCTTTCAATCCCCGGGAAGACTCCTTGCTCAAGGGAGCTATTTATGATCGTGCCCAGGGGGTCTCGTAGCCCCTCCCGACACGCTCTAACAAGCCAGGAGGGGCACGGATCGAGGGAGCATGTAGTTGGTCTAGCTGCAGCTAGCAACTTGTCGACAGCTGCTGCGTCCAGCAATTGGAAACGGGTGAAGGTGGGCCCGCCGAGTGGCGGCGGAGTCTCGAGTTCGTGAACTGTATCAAGAGTGGCTGGAATGTCCCGGCGGAGAGTTGAAATCTTGTCGGCAAAATCGCTCTGGAAAACCTCAGCTGTTGGTGCCAAACCCTTATCATTTGGGACAGTTGGGATTGCTGTCAAAGACCGAATTATCCTAAACAATTGTGCTGGGCGTGAGCTAGCCAACTCTATCAAGGAAGAATAGAAGACTTTTTTAGCTTCCTTGATAGCTTGCTCATAAACCTCTTTAAACTGTTTATAAGCTGATTTCGACGCTTCGTCACGGAGACTCCGCCACACGTCCTCTAACTGTCTCTTCCTCCGCTTCATCGCCCGCAGCTCCTCGGTCAACCAAGCCGAGCGATGTCTGCGGGGGAGAGAGCGCCTGGGGGCGATCTCGGCCAGGGCCGTGGAAAGACTGGCATTCCAGTATTCCACCTGCCCATCGACTGAGTCGCTGGGAAGTTCCCACTCCCTTAGAGCATTCAGGAACCTAATGGGTTCCATAAGTCTCTTCGGGCGAACCAGAATAGGTTCGGCACCCTTACCGGGAGGGGAAGCCACTCCCAGCTGGACTTCCAGGACACTGTGATCCGACCATGGAACCTCCATTATGGAGGCTAGGGTCACGCTAATTCCGGCGGCGAAGATCAAATCCAGGGTGTGCCCGGCCTGGTGCGTGGGTCCGGTCTTACAGAGTGAGAGTCCCAGTGCCTCCATGGTAGACACTAGGTCCACGGCCGCTGTCGAGGGGGTATCGGCGTGGACATTGAAGTCCCCCAAGACAATAAGCTTAGGAAACCTCAATGCCCACTCCGCGACCACCTCCAGCAGCTTAGGTAGACTCCCGGCCGGTGCGTTGGGTGCACGGTACACCAGCAGGAAGGCTACACTCTCACTAAGATCCCACACCAGGCCTGCACACTCCATCCCTGGAATGTTCGCCATCGGAATCGTCCTAGAATTAAAAGTGTCTCGGCTGAGGATGGCGACCCCCCCCCCCGCCTCTCTGTCCTCATCTGATAACTGGCCACAAACCCAGGTGATGCCACCTCATGCATAACGACCTCGTCTCCCTCCTGGAGCCATGTTTCTGTCAAACAGGCTAGATCGATCTCTCTCTCCAGGAGGAAGTCCCGGATGGTCCCGGTCTTGTTTCGCACGGACCTGGTGTTGGCCAGAATCAGGGTTGGAGGAGAGGTAGTGGGGAACTTTGCATCTGCGTGCCTAGGGATAGATCGTAGGTCAGAAGGGAGACGAGCCTCTCTTTGGCTCCTCCGCCTTCTCTCATCAGGCCTACGTCTACCGTCCCAATTGCCCCTTCCCGAGATCACACGTATTGCCCGCCCCCGCACCTTCTTCTTCCCCGAATCCCCTAGGTGTCCGGTCTTTTGCTTGTGTCTTTTTAAACAAATAACACTAATTGTATTTCTTTCAAAAGCTGTAATAATGTTCCAATAACATTTTCAAGTTTTGAAATAATTTACTGACGGAAGTTGGAATCTGGTATTTTTGCCAGGACTTGGGTTGCAATGAGAGGAACGTGGGGTTTCCCTAACGGACAAAATTTACTTTGAGCACGTTATCCTGATGCTAAAATGCATAAACTCTGTAAAAATACCCCTTATATGAGCACAATCGTAATGACCAAAGAGATATAAGAACAAGCTGCACCAACATTAGGCCAGATGTAATTACAGTGTTCCATTCCCTCGCTACTTCGTAGTTCACTTATTGCGGACTCGCTGTTTCGCGGCGAACAGCAAGTAAACCAGTTTTTTAAATTCATGAATAAACCAGTTTTTTTAAATCTGAATTTTTTTGAGGGGGGTGGTGTTGCACCCCTAACCCCACCCCCAGCTACAGCCTTGCTTCCTGTTGTCTCACCCCTGTTCTTAACCATGAGTTGTTTGTAAGTCAGATGTTTGTAACGAAAATGGAGAAGAGCTGAAACAGAAATATCTCTTTTTTGGTTAATTGTAAATATTTAATTTGATTTTATAAAACAAGCCAGGAAATATTAGACATTGTGAAACAATGTTTAGTCTGAAAAGTGGACGGTTGAAGAGTTCTGTTCCTGCTGTAACAGACCACAGTGTTGCTTTCTGAGATAGTCAGAGAAGAGTGGACACTCCTCTTGTATAAACCTTGTTGGTTCTTTTTTGGGATTAAAGGAAGGGCAAGAAATCCATCCTTCCTCCATCAAGCCACCCAGGCCCCTTCTACACCGCCCTATATTCCAGGATGTGATCCCAGATTATCTGATTTAAACTGGATTATATGAGTCTCCACTGTCAGATAATCCCTGGATAAGAAGATAATCTGGGATCAGATCCTGGGATATAGAGCAGTGTGGAAGGGGCCTCACTGCTTTGCCTAAACTGCCAAGCTAGTGCTTAAATGCAAAGTTGCATGGTCTTGACCAGAACCTTCCACCATTTGCTTATAAGGGAAGCTGACATGCTCACCTACCACTCCTGCAACTGTTGGGCTCACTCCTAAAGACTTGACATGAAGACTTAATAAGGGGACCACCATACTGACTCCAAAGAAATCCTGCAAGAGACAACACACATTTGCTGTAAATTAGATATACGGAGATTAAAGGATTTAATGTAATAATTTGAAAAGAGATTTCCTTCACCTCCTGCTATGTTGCAATTCAATAAAAAAAATCTAAGCTCAAATTCCACAGGCTTATGATCTGTAGACCAAGGTTTGTCATAAGTAAACAACAGTATGCTGGGAAATCACTGCAACTTGCCATTTACTTCATCATGGCTTCAAATGACAGGAAAGGAGATTCCACATGAACATTAGGAAGAACTTCCTAACTGTGAGCTGTTCAGCAGTGGAACTCTCTGCCCTGGAGTGTGGTGGAGGCTCCTTCTTTGAATCTGTTGGGGGTGCTTTGTATCCAATTTTCCTGCATCTTGAAAGGGGGTTGGACTGAATGGCCCAGGAGGTCTCTTCCAACTCTATGACCACTGTGTTCAATGTAAGGGCCTGCCTCTAGGATAATGACACATGCAAACAAAGACTCATTCTGAGAATAAAGCCAGCCCTACATATCCACAGATTCAACCATCCACGGATCCAAACATCCATTGTTTGAATATAGATTCAGATATATACTGTTGATATAAATCCAAAGAACAAGCCTTGATTTTGCCATTTTATATAAGGAACACCATTTTATTATGCTGTTGTACATAATGGGACCTGAACATTCATTGATTTTGATATCCCCGAGAGCTCCTGGAACCAAATTCCAGCAGATACAAAGGGCCTAACTTTGTATGAAGTCTGTACATTTGGCAACTGAGGCGAATCCAAAGAGAAAATTGTGAAGCACATAAAGGATTACTGTGGACATCCCCGACACAGTGTGGATATTTTTCTTGAGCACTTGGTATTTGTTGGCGGTCTACTCAAAGTAGGCAAAAAGCTAAGGGGGAGCTTACGTGAACACTAAGCACAGAAAAGATATGCAATGTGTGTTTAAACAAACCATACAAATGAACTGCACATAGTAATATATCCACAGGATCAAAGGCACAAATAAAGTAACAATGAAGTTGTTCATTGGACCGTGGCAGCGTTTGAGCCGGGGCGTGTCGCCACGAATGGCGAGTCCCGTGCCTACGACTTCCCGATGGTATGGTACCATGTAGTTTGTGCCATTTCCCGCAAAATGTGCTTCCTCGGGGCGTTGATTAAAGCACTACACACAAGTCAAGCAGCAAGGTGTTCCTATTGGGTCTACGATACTTCTGTGCTCTATCTACTTGCATGACATACTATCCAAATATATATATAGACCCCATATACTGTGACTTTGTAATTGTTACTTCATTGTTACTTTATTTGTGCCTTTGATCCTGTGGCTATATTACTATGTGCATTTCATTTGTATGGTTTGTTTAAGCACACATTGCATATCTTTTCTGTGCTTATTTGTTGGCAGTCTCCCATTCAAGTACTAACCAGGGCTAACCCTGCTCAACTTCTATAATCAGGGCCCTTCCACACCCAGAATATCAAGGCAGATAATCTGCAACATCTTTTTTGAACTGGATTATCTGAGTCCACACTGCCATATAAGTCTTTTACCATTTTACCATTTGTTTTTTTATTATGATTTTCTTATTTTCATTTCATTACTATGTTATTATTAAGTATTTTATTTGATGTTATTGTTTTTGTTTATATGTACTTTTGCTCTACTGTAATTCGTTTAGGCTTGGCCTCATGTTACCTGCCCTGAGTCCCTTCGGGGAGATGGTGGCGGGTATAATACTAATAATAATTTATTTATTTATTTATTATTGAGGCTTCTATGCCGCCGACTCCCGGAGGCTCGCGGCGGCTCACAAGAGCCATAGGCATAAAACAAAGATTAAAAACATAAAACAAGTGAACAATTAAAACAGTAGCAGAACAATAGCAAAGCAGGCAGTAAAACAGCAAGCAGCAAACAGTTGCCACTACACAATACCCAGAGTACGCGGGCCTACTCTCCAAAGGCCTGCCTATACAGATGGGTTTTGCAGGCCCGCCTAAATGGAAGTAAATCCCTCAGGGCTCTGGTTTCGGCCGGGAGGGCGTTCCACAGCGTGGGGGCTATGACGGAGAACGCCCTCCGGCGGGTAGATGTCAGGTGAGCCGACTTTGCAGATGGTATTTCCAGGAAGTTGGCATCCTCAGACCGTAGTGATCTCGATGGGCAGTAGGGGGGTGAGGCGGTCCCTCAGATACGCTGGCCCCAGACCGTATAAAGCCTTGAAGGTAAGAACCAACACTTTGAAGGCGATCCGGTGCTCAATAGGTAGCCAGTGCAGATCCTGCAAAACAGGTGTTATACGGCTACCTGCTGGCGTACCAGACAGGAGCCGGGCGGCAGTGTTCTGCACCAGCTTGAGCTTCCGGATCGACGACAGAGGAAGGCCAACGTAGAGCGTGTTACAGTATAATAATTATTATTATTATATAATCCAGTTCAATGTGGATTTTATGCAGCTGTGTGGAAGAGGCCTCAGACAGGATCTGGTCTCTTTTGCAATGATTCCCAAACTCTGCTCCTCCAGGTCTTTGGAATTCAGCTCCTAGAGTTTCAGCTGCCTTGGCCAATTATCGGTGATTCTGGGAACTGGAGTCCAAAAACGCCTGGAAGATCAGAGCAGAATAAATGTAATGATCCAGATATGGGAGGAAAGCAGGAGCCCAGGATATCAGCGCCTAAACTTCATCCGATTTCCCCCACTGTTTTAGAATACAACAACAAATTAATTAATACTAATAGTCAGTCTTTGGACCCTTTCACACAGCCCTATAACCCCACATTATCTCAGTATGGACTCAGATAACTGAGTTCAAAGCAGATATTGTGGGATTTCCTGCCTTGATATTCTGGGATATAGGGCTGTGTGGAAGGGCCTTGGGTTATCTGAGTCCACACTGCCATATAACCCAGTTCAAAGCAGGTAATGTGGGATTTCCTGCCTTGATAATCTGGGATTTAGGGCTGTGTGGAAGGGCCTTGGGTTATCTGAGTCCACACTGTCATATAACCCAGTTCAAAGCAGATAATGTGGGATTTCCTGCCTTGATATTCTGGGATATAGGGCTGTGTGGAAGGGCCTTGGGTTATCTGAGTCCACACTGTCATATAACCCAGTTCAAAGCAGATGTGGGATTTCCTGCCTTGATATTCTGGGATATAGGGCTGTGTGGAAGGGCCTTGGGTTACCTGAGTCCACACCGCCATATAACCCAGTTCAAAGCAGGTAATGTGGGATTTCCTGCCTTGATATTCTGGGATATAGGGCTGTGTGGAAGGGCCTTGGGTTATCTGAGTCCACACTGTCATATAACCCAGTTCAAAGCAGATGTGGGATTTCCTGCCTTGATATTCTGGGATATAGGGCTGTGTGGAAGGGCCTTGGGTTACCTGAGTCCACACTGCCATATAACCCAGTTCAAAGTGGATAATGTGGGATTTCCTGCCTTGATATTCTGGGATATAGGGCTGTGTGGAAGGGCCTTGGGTTATCTGAGTCCACACTGCCATATAACCCAGTTCAAAGCAGATGTGGGATTTCCTGCCTTGATATTCTGGGATATAGGGCTGTGTGGAAGGGCCTTGGGTTACCTGAGTCCACACCGCCATATAACCCAGTTCAAAGCAGGTAATGTGGGATTTCCTGCCTTGATATTCTGGGATATAGGGCTGTGTGGAAGGGCCTTGGGTTACCTGAGTCCACACTGCCATATAACCCAGTTCAAAGCAGATAATGTGGGATTTCCTGCCTTGATAATCTGGGATATAGGGCTGTGTGGAAGGGCCTTGGATTACCTGAGTCCACACTGCCATATAACCCAGTTCAAAGCAGATAATGTGGGATTTCCTGCCTTGATATTCTGGGATATAGGGCTGTGTGGAAGGGCCTTGGGTTACCTGAGTCCACACTGCCATATAACCCAGTTCAAAGCAGATAATGTGGGATTTCCTGCCTTGATATTCTGGGATATAGGGCTGTGTGGAAGGGCCTTGGTTACCGCCATATAACCCAGTTCAAAGCAGATAATGTGGGATTTCCTGCCTTGATATTCTGGGATATAGGGCTGTGTGGAAGGGCCTTGGGTTACCTGAGTCCACACTGCCATATAACCCAGTTCAAAGCAGATAATGTGGGATTTCCTGCCTTGATATTCTGGGATATAGGGCTGTGTGGAAGGGCCTTGGGTTACCTGAGTCCACACCGCCATATAACCCAGTTCAAAGCAGGTAATGTGGGATTTCCTGCCTGGATATTCTGGGATATAGGGCTGTGTGAAGGGCTTGTTACCTGAGTCCACACTGCCATATAACCCAGTTCAAAGCAGGTAATGTGGGATTTCCTGCCTTGATATTCTGGGATATAGGGCTGTGTGGAAGGGCCTTGGGTTATCTGAGTCCACACTGCCATATAACCCAGTTCAAAGCAGATAATGTGGGATTTCCTGCCTTGATATTCTGGGATATAGGGATGGGTGGAAGGGCCTTGGGTTATCTGAGTCCACACTGCCATATAACCCAGTTCAAAGCAGATAATGTGGGATTTCCTGCCTTAATATTCTGGGATATAGGGATGGGTGGAAGGGCCTTGTGTTATCTGAGTCCACACTGCCATATAACCCAGTTCAAAGCAGATAATGTGGGATTTCCTGCCTTAATATTCTGGGATATAGGGATGGGTGGAAGGGCCTTGTGTTATCTGAGTCCACACTGCCATATAACCCAGTTCAAAGCAGATAATGTGGGATTTCCTGCCTTGATATTCTGGGATATAGGGCTGTGTGGAAGGGCCTTGGGTTACCTGAGTCCACACCGCCATATCAGTTCAAAGCAGGTAATGTGGGATTTTCTGCCTTGATATTCTGGTATATAGGGCTGTGTGGAAGGGCCCTGGGTTACCTGAGTCCACACTGCCATATAGTCCAGTTCAAAGCAGATAATGTGTGATTTCCTGCCTTGCTATTCTGAGATATAGGGCTGTGTGGAAGGGCCTTGGGTTACCTGAGTCCACACCGCCATATAACCCAGTTCAAAGCAGATAATGTGGGATTTCCTGCCTTGATATTCTGGGATATAGGGCTGTGTGGAAGGGCCTTGGGTTACCTGAGTCCACACCGCCATATAACCCAGTTCAAAGCAGATAATGTGGGATTTCCTGCCTTGATATTCTGGGATATAGGGCTGTGTGGAAGGGCCTTGGGTTACCTGAGTCCACACCGCCATATAACCCAGTTCAAAGCAGATAATGTGGGATTTCCTGCCTTGATATTCTGGGATATAGGGCTGTGTGGAAGGGCCTTGGGTTACCTGAGTCCACACTGCCATATAACCCAGTTCAAAGCAGGTAATGTGGGATTCTATACAGCTGTGTGGAAGGGGCCTTTGAGAGGGTGCAGCTACACTGTAGAATGAATGCAGCTTGCCAGCCCTTGAACTGCCAAGGCTCAACTCGTTGGGATCATGGGAGTTGTGGTTTTGCAAGGTCTGAAGCTTTCTCTGCCTCCCCACCAGAGTACAACTGCCCTGGTTGCACAGCATTGAGCCATGGCCGCTTCCAGTGCTGTCAAAGTGCCTTCTCTGCCCAATTGGGATGCAGCTGGAGCCCTCCCCCCTCCGCCCCGCCCCGCCCCGCTGCTCACCAGGAAGCCCACGGCGTACAAGCAAAGCACGAACCGAGCGGGCCAAGCAGCTCCCGCCGCCTCCGCCTGAACCCTTTCCATTCCGGTGGGCGGAGGAGGGGGGATCGGCGGGTCTGAGTCCTTGCCAGGCCTCTCATTCTTCATACGGAGGTCGAGGAAGGGAGCGGAGAGGCGCCGAGGAAGGAAGGCAGGCAGGCAGGCAGAGCCGCAGCGCCCGCCCTGGGAGGGGAGCCAAGCCAAGCAGCCGGGGAGAGGGTGAAGTCCCCCGCGCCTGCGCAGTGTGGCCTCAGTGGGAGGAACTGAAGCAGGTCCCCCCTGGGCTTTAGGCTTGTGTGGCTCCTCTCTGCCACTAGCTGGCTGCCAGGGGGTGCATCTGCGCTGTAGAGTTATTGCGGGTTGACACCACTTTAACTGCCATGGCTCAATGGATCTGTAGTTTGGTGAGGCACCAGCACTATTTGGCAGAGAAGGCCAAAGACCATGTAAAACCACCCTGATTCCATAGCTTTTGAGCCACAACAGCTAAAGTGGTGTCAGGCTGAATTAGATGCCCCCAGGGTTTCAAAGTAGTCTCGAAGGCAGTGGTTCTCAGCCTTCCTAATGCCGTGATGTTGTGATGACCCCCAAACATAAAATTATTTTCATTGGGCATTGAACTTGAGTTTTAGAGTTGTAGTTCACCTACATACAGACAGTACTGTAGACTCAAACAATGGTGTATCTGGAGCAAACTTGGCACAGATACTCAATATGCCCAAATGTGAATACTGGTGGAGTTTGGCAAAAATAGACCTTGACATCTGGGAGTTGTAGTTGCTGGGATGTATAGTTCACCTACAACCAAGGAGCATTCTGAACTCCACCAACGATGGAATTGAACCAAACTTTCCACACAGAACCCACATGAACAACAAAAATACTGTGTTTTCCCGGTGGTCTTTGGGGACCCCTCTGACACTCCCTCACGACCCCCCAAGGGGTCCCAACCCCCAGGTTGAGAAACGCTGCTCAAAGGAGAGTAGAGAAAGCAGGGGTTACAACCAGGAAGCCAGGCTCCTTGCACACAGCCATATAACATCCAGATTATCTGATTTGAACTGGATTATATACCAGTGTAGACTCATATAATCCGGTTTATCTGTTTTGATAACCTGAATTATATGGCAGTGTAGATCCAGCCTAAGATGAATGCAGTCACACTGTATTGCTTAGCCCCCATCCACACATCTGTATAAAATCCAATTTGATCTAGATTATATGGCAGTGTGAACTCGGATAATCCAGTTCAAAGCAGATATTTTGGATTATCTGACTTGATATTCTGAGTCATGTGGCTGTGTGGAAGGGCCCCTAGAGCGCACATGCAATAGTAATGTGCCTTGCTCTTAAGGAGCCTGCTTCTTTACTGAACGGAGGCAGTCCCAGACTTACACATTATATGGCAGTGTGGACTCAAATAATCCACACTGATGTCATTTAGAAAAGGTGGGAAGACCTTCCTTTTTGAAGCCGCTTTTAATTTTTACGGTCAGATGGGGAATTTTAGACTGTTATCAATTTTATTGTTTAATAATATGGATTATCTGTTTTTAGCTATGGTTTTATGTTCTATGCACTTTTTCAGATGTTGCGAGCCACCTTCACTCTGCTCTGGAGAAATGCGGCATAGACATCACAGAAATAAATACATAAATACAACAAATTGTCATATTTATGATCAGTCTGGAAAAATTATTTTGTTGTTGTTGTTGTCGAAGGCTTTCATGGCTGGAATCACTGGGTTGCTGTGAGTTTTCCAGGCTGTATGGCCATGTTCCAGAGGCATTCTCTCCTGACGTTTTGCCCACACCTATGAAACCTCTGAGGATGCCTGACACAGATGTGTGTGAAAGGTCAGGAGAGAATGCTTCTCGAATACGGCCATACAGCCCAGAAAACTCACAGCAACCCCCCTTTAAATCTATGATCATAAAATAAAGTGTCTCCCCCACAGCTCCAAAATTGTGAAACCTATATTGTCCACACTGAGGGAGAGGGAGGTTTTAGTGTGGTAGATGCTTACAATCCAACCTGTATTCCCTTGCTCAGGAGTGAATCCCATTGTTATTGAGTAGATATGTACAATCAGGGCCGTAGCCAGGATTTTGATTCGGGGGGGGGGGGCTGAGTTTGGTTTGGGGGGGCTGAGACTGGGTGGAAGAGGGTCTACCCTAGCAAACCTTTTGTATTGTTATCCCAATAACCCCATCAATGTGGGATATAATGAGCATGGTGATCAGATCATGATATGAATAAACATAACAGTTTAAATAATGTACCAGTAAGGCCTTTTCACGGACCACCCTGAGAATTTGGGGGGGGCTGAAGCCCTCTTAGCCCCCCTGGCTACATGCCTGTGTACAATGGATCAACCATGTCCATGGGGATTGGGATTCCTCTTGGTTACACCTTCTATTATTAAATACCAGTGATGTGAACCCATACTTCAGTGTGACATGGGTTGTGCAGATCCACAGTGGATGAGATTCATAGATCTGGAGGGCACTTTGAAAAAAAATTGTAGTGTTCACTGACTTTATATATATAGAGAGGGAGGGAGGGAGGGAGGGAGGGAGGGAGAGAGAGAGAGAGAGAGAGAGAGAGAGAGAGACTACTATGTAAAAATGGGAAAGCCTTAAACTTTGATCATGTCAATCTGTTTTCTGGACATTTTTTTAAAACAGAAGCTAGCTCCCTCTTCAGAGGAAAGTTGCCGTGGAGAGGCATTATTTAATTCTGCCATTGCTATGACAATATATAGTAGTACAGGCTGAGTATCCTTTATCCAGATGTTTGGAATCAGTAATAATGCATAGTTCAGATTTTCCCCCCATGTTTTGGAATAGTTGCATATAGTCTGTGAGACGTCTTGGAGGTGGATCCAAGCGTAAACATGTAATTCATTTATGTTTCATATAAAGGCAGTCCCCAGGTTTTGTAGGTTTGTTCTTAAGTTGAAATTGTTCATAAGTTGGAACATGTACGTACATTTCTTAAGTATAACTCCAGCTAGATCTATCTATCTATCTATCTATATCTATCTATCTATCTATCTATCTGTCTATCTATAGCATGCGGAAGGGTTCACACTCCTCTGGTGTTTGTTTTGCATTTTGTGCCCCTGTTCATAGGATTCACTGCACTTTCTTGTCCCCGTGAGAATTGGATTTTGAAGGGGAAAAAAGGCTTGTTGTGGAAACAAGGATTAGAGATAAAGCTTCAATGGGGATCCCACATGATAACTCTTCCAGGAGTGAATTTCCCTTCTGAGGGGTAGATCTTTCTCACTTCCTGTTGTATCACCTCCATTCTTAGCTATGAGTAGTTTGTAAGTCAGATATTTGTAATTTGGGGACTGCCTGTAGATACCGTATACAGATACATATAGCCTGAAGTATATATATAGCCTGAAGGTAGTTTTATAATACAAGGTGAGCATCGCTTATCTGCAATTCCAAAATCTGAAATACTTCAACATCTGATATCACTCATGTTGAAATTGTGATACATGCGAGGTACACCATACAGGTGAAAATCAATAAAGGAAGTTTTCAGTATAATTCATGAACACTTCAATTTCTCAATCTACCAGGAAAAGAATGACATACCAGAACATTTCATACATTTATGTATAGGCAAGTCTTAGTATGCTAAGAGATATGTTTTGCTATGTTCCATGTAACTAAACACAAAACTTTTCATAGATTCATAGAAACATAGACTTGGAAGAGAACATGAGGAGGATCCGCTCCCACCCCCCTGCCATACAGGGATACTCTCCAAAGAGAGAACCATAACATGTCATGTGTAAAACTAAGAACCAGTGAAACATGCAGATTTTTTTAAATAGCAAAGATAAATTTCACCCAGAAATTTCTGCATCAAACAAAATCTTATATGATTGAGTGAATCAATAATTGTTTCCATAAGGCTTGAGGCCAGAGCTGCACAGGGGCTTGATTTATTTCTTGCAATGGAACATAAGAACTTAATTGTGGTTAAGAAATGCCACCATCTGATTTTCCACTAAGATTCATGAGGGACATAATATAGATTTTGCAGATTTTGTAAGTAAGCCTTATGAAACCACAATCTTTAAAAGTGAAAGTATACATTTCAAGAAGCAGAATTATAATAAAGTTGAAGGGGGTGAGTGGGATTTTGGAATACAGTATTTGCATATACATAATGAGATATCTTGGAGATTGGATCCAAGTCTAAACATAGAATTCATTTATGTTTCTATCATATGTGTGTGTGTGTGTATATATGTGTGTGTGTGTGTGTGTATATATATATATATATATATATATATATATATATATATATATATGGAGAGAGGGGGGGAAACCCCAAACAATTACTGTCCAGTCAGCCTGACATTAATACCAGGAAAGATTCTGGAGCAGATCATTAAGAAGGAAGTCTGCAATCACTTAGAAAGGACTTTTGTGATGACAAAAAGTCAACATGGAATTCTCAAAAACAAGTCATGCCAGACTAATCTTACCTCTTTTTTCGAGAGAGCTACACACTTGGTAGATGCAAGGAATGCTGTGGATGTAGCATATCTTGATTTCAGTAAGACCGTCGACAAAGTTCCCCATGACCTTCTTGCAAGCAAACTAGTCAAATGTGGACTGGGCAATACTACTATTAGGTGGATCTGTAATTAGATAAGCGGTGCTCACCAGTGGCTCCTCTTCATCCTGGAAAGAAATGACAAGTGGAGTACCACACGTTTCAGTCCTGGTCCCAGTATTGTTTAACATCTTTATTAATGACTTGGATGAAGGTTTAGAGCAGTGTTTCTCAACCTGGGGGTCGGGACCCCTAGAGGGGTCGCGAGGGGGTGTCAAAGGGGTCACCAAAGACCATCAGAAAACACAGTATTTTCCGTTGGTTATGGGGGGGGGGGTGTCTGTGTGGGAATTTTGGCAAAGTTCTATCATTTGTAGGGTTCAGAATGCTCTTTGATTGTAGGTAACCTGTAAATCCCAGCAACTATAACTCTCAAATGTCAAGGTCTACTTTCCCCAAACTCCACCAGATTGCGTATTCCTGCCAAGTTTGGTCCAGATCCATCACTGTTTGAGACTACAGTGCTCTCTGGATGTAGGTGAACTACAACTCCAAAACTCAAAGTCAATGCCCATCAAACCCTTCCAGTATTTTCTATTGGTTGTGGGAGTTCTGTGTGCCAGGTCTGGTTCAATTGACCAGTTCAGAATGCTCTTTGATTGTAAATGAACTATAAATCCCAGCAACTACAACTCCCAAATTACAAAAACAACCCCCACCCCCACCCCTCCAGTATTCAAATTTGGGTGTACCAGGTATTTGTACCCAACTTGGTCCAGTGAATGAAAATACATCCTGCATATCAGATATTTACATTACGATTCATAACCGTAGCGAAATTACAATTGTCAAGTAGAAACAAAAATAATATTATGGTTGGGGGTCACCACAATATGAGGAACTGTATTAAGGGGTCACGGCATTAGGAAGGTTGAGAACCACTGGTTTAGAGGGTTTGCAGGAGACACCTGATTAGGAAAGCTAATACTCCAGAGGACAGGAACAGAATTTAAAATGACCTTAATAAATTAGAGAGCTGGGCCAAAACTAACAAAATTAATTTCAACGAGGACAAATGTAAGATACTACACTTAGACAAAAAAAAAATGAAATGCAAAGATACAAAATGGGTGATGCCTGGCTGAACAACAGTCATAGGAGAAAGAGCTTGGAGTCTTTGTGGACAACAAGTTGAACATGAGCCAACTGTGTGATGCAGCAGCTTAAAAAGCCAATGGGATTTTGGGCTGGATCAAAAGGAGTATAGTGTCTAGATTGAGGGAAGTCATGGTGCCTTTGTATTCTGCTTTGGTTAGACATCACCTGGAATACTGTGTCCCGTTTTAGGCACCACAGTTCAAAAGAGATATTGACAAGCTGGAAGGTATCCAGAGGAGTGTGACAAAAATGAACAAAGCTCTGGAGACCATGCCTTATGAGGAGTGCCTTCAAGAACTGGGTATGTTTAGTCAGCAGAAGAGAAGGTTGAGAGCAGACATGATAGCCATGTATAAATATGTGAAAGGGTGTCATAAGGAAGTGGGAGCAGGGTTGTTTTCTGCTGCCCTTGAAATTAGGACTCGGAGCAATGGTTTCAAATTACAGGAAAGAAGATTCCACCTGAACATTAGGAAGAACTTCCTGACTGTCAGAGCTGTTCAATGGTGGAACTCTCTGCCTTTGGGTGTGGTGGAAACTCCTTCCTTGGAAAGTTTTAAACAGAGGCAGGATGGCCATCTGTCAGGAATAATTTGATTGTGCTTTTCCTGCATGGCAGGGGGTTGGATTAGATGGCCCATGTGTTCTCTTCCTACTCTGTTATTCTATGATTCTATATATGTTTCATTTATTTATTTATTTATTTAATTCGATTTGATATACCGCTCTCTCTGTCACCCAGAGCAGTTTACACAAGTTTGTGTGCCCAGTGGCAACACCAAACAGGACAATACAGAAGACGTGGGGAAGAACACAAGGATAAGGGAAGGGAGGGAGGGAGGGGGGGAGGTCAACAGCGGTGCCTACTGAGACGCCACCCCGCCGTCAAAGGAAGGTAGGCGGGGGGGAGGCAGCAGGATCGCTGGCACTAAAGCGCAATCAGGGAGCAGGGACCGACGTCTCCCCCATAGGGGTCCATCTTTAAGGTCCCGGTCCATTTGCGCGATGTCCTTGTCGGCTTTCGCAGTGGTCTGGCGAGTCCTATGGAGCTGTAACCGCCTGTAGCCAGCGCTCCAGAACATCCTGGATGGGAACATCCTCCGGGGTCTTACAGTCCTTGTTTCTAGGGGCCCGCCTACCAGTGAGCCAGCCAAGGCCCCGGCCCTAATGTCACGGTTCCTTTGGGCTCTCCGGCAGGGGGGTGAGTCTATTCCAAAGTCCGCAGTACATGGAATGGGAGATTCGCCTTTTCTTCGCCTCCGGGAGGTGAAGTCCTCCGGAGGCGGGGCCTCAGGAGCTTCCGGTGGAACACTGCATCCGGGTGCTGCCTCTTCCTCCCCAGGTCCTGACAGTGGGGTGGTCCGATGTCATCCGGGGAAAGGGTCCTCCAGGGGCGGGCCTCAGGGGTCATCCGGCTGCCACTGCATCCGGGTCCTACTTCTTCCTTGAGTCCCCAGGTGGGCCTGAGGACGTCCGCCATGTTGGGCCTCACCTCTTCCAGGATGTCACTTCTCCCAACAGGGTCTGGCTGCACCTCAGGGGAGGGGCCAAGACAGCATCGGTCAATCCGGCGGTCTGTGTGTCTGCCGGTCCTACTTCTAGCCCTTGAGTTCAGAGCTCTTAGCTGGGCTTCAGTGGAGAGTGGGTGGATGAGGTGGAAGTCATCTCGCCGTCTGCAGCTGGTGCCATCATTTGGTCCTCTTCCAGGATGCATCCCGGTAGCCGGGTCTCCCCGGGAGCACGCTGGCCGCGGTATTTGGTGCCGGTGGCTGTCAACCTCCAGAGTACTGGAGGGAAAGTCCCATGACTGGTCCCATGCAAACTCTTGGTCAGCAGGGGGAGGACAGAGGGGATCACCTAAGCTGTTTAGCCCCAGATCCAGAACAGGGAACTGGGCTGTAGGGATCCCTAGTGACTCTAGTAGGCCACCGAATCTGCTTCCAAACTGCCGGACATGGGCCATGAGCTTGGTGTATTCTGCCCGCAGTTCTGTGTAGGTAGCGGGGTAGTTTTGGCCGGCGGTGGAGTCTTGGCCACCTCGCGCTGTCCTCCGTGTATAGTGTGTATATATATATATATATATATATATATATATATATATATGTGTGTGTGTGTGTGTGTGTGTGTGTATGTACAGATAGCTAGATAGTTTGAAAATAATTTTATATGCAATATTTTTTAAATAATCTTGTGCATGAAAGAAAAGCCTCCCTGTGAGGACAAGTTCAGATTTAGGACTATTTCAGATTTCGGTAGTTTGGCAAGGCACCAGCACTATTTGGCAGTTAAAGTGATGTCAGACTATTATCTCCACAGTGAAGATGCGCCCTAAGTTTGATGTCCAGCCTCATTATATGGTCAGTGTAGACTTTATAATGCAGTTTAACAGCATTGAACTGCATTATATGAGACCCCATCTACACTGCTATATAATGCAGTTTCAAACTGCATTATCTGATGACTATAGATCAGGCGTGGGCAATTGCCGGCCCTCCGGGTGTTTTGGACTTCAAATCCCAGAAATCCTAACAGCTGGTAAACTGGCTAGGATTTCTGGGAGTTGAAGTCCAAAACCCCTGGAGGGCCGGCAATTGCCCACGCCTGCTATAGATTCATATAATGCAGTTTAACAGTATTAAACCACATTATATAACTCAACACTGACCATATAATATAGTTTCAAACTGTGTTATATGACGGGCCTGTCTAACAGGCGGCCCGTGGGCCGTACACGGCCTGCCAGCCCCTTGGATGTGGCCCGCCTACCCAGGCCCAGATTAAGGCATTTTGCCGCCCTAGGCCACACTTGGGAAGCAGCGCCCTGGAGGGCGGGGTTTCCTCCCTCCTCTCCGTGACTGGTCACGGAGAGAAGCAGAAAGGGACGCCCCGCCGCCGGAGCGATGCTGGGCATGCGCAGCAGAGCCCGGGGGCGGGGCGTCCCTTCCTGCTTTTCTCCGTGACTGGTCACGGAGAGAAGCAGAAAGGGACGCCCCACCCCCAGAGCGATGCTGGGCATGCTTCCCTTCCTCCTCCTCGTTGCCGCGACTGCCTTCCTGGTTTGGCGACGAGGAGGAAGGGAAGGTCCCACGGGGCATGCCCAGCAGCGCCCCGTGGGCGGAGCTTCTCCTCGTCGCCGAACCAGGAAGGATTGGAAGGAGGGCGCGAGGAACTTTTTCACACTGCGGCCCCCCAGGTGATCAGTGACCGGAATTCCAGCCCTTGGGCCGGTAGAAGTCGGACAGCCCTGTATATGACATAGATGGGGTCTGAATTCTAAAAGAGCTATCCAAGGTGCTGAAACCTATACACGCACCCTGAAAAATAAATCCTGTATCTTGGATGGCTCCATTAAAGATTGGATTAAAACCTGGAGCAGATTAACTGCACGCTGATTTGAGAGCTGCTCACTGCCATGCCAAGTGCACTTTAAATGGCACTTTATGGAACCACTAATAAGGCTGGTAATAGAATGATTACACTGAGAGATCCAGAACATTAATAGCTGTTGCATATGTGACTGTCCTTCTCAGCCAGTGAATGAGATCTACACATTTTAAGAAATAGTGTAATATGTTCATAGTATGATTTCTAGCCTCAACCCGGGGTCTGTGCTTTGCGAGTGTGTCTGTGTGGAGGGTAAGCATTCCATGCCTGCTTATGGACGGAGACTGCAGGCTGTGCACCAGAAATGGCTGGCCAGTGCTGGACATTGAAACCCAACCTCTGCTGATTGACAAGGCCATACAGTAACTTCATCCCCTTCCACGTCGGTTGAAGCACCAAGTGCAACAATATTTCAAGTCAATATCCAGCTAAGGGAAGGTCAGCTATTTGTGGTTGGCCACACCTACTGAGGGAAGTACTGTAAGGCTCTTCTATGGGGTCTCCAAAAATAGAAGTCCCTGTCTATTTGTTAGGTTGCACTTTAATGGGACACAAATCACATAACAGCAAGTGGAAAAACCCACAGGGATGATTTTATATACAATATTTTAAACCAATTTGTCTTTTCTTAAGAGAACTTCCTGGTCTGTGGTGTAATCCTTTGCTATTCTTTTCTTGTGGCGATTCCCCTCCAAATCCTTTTTAAAAAAATACACTGTTTTGGAAATCAAAACCAAATCAGCAATGAAACTGAGTGTTGGGATATTTTTTGGAGGCTTATTTGGAGCTTTTGGAATTTTGCTCTTTTTGGTTGCCTTTGGAACAGACTATTGGCTCCTTGCTACAGAAGTTGGAAGGTGTTCAGAAAGTCTGAATGACACAGTGGTTAGTATATATTTTTATTCCTTTGAATGGCATCTTAAAGTACTGTCACAAGATGTTTATTTATTCCTCATCTAGAAATATCGTCCACAAATGTGGAACACTCTGCTATGATGTGTGCTTCATCTAAATTTCTTTTTAATACATAGATTATTAATTCTGATTTGATCAGATACATTCAGAAATAGCAGAGGTGAAAAGGAGATATTGTGTCTCCTTTTATAAATGTATGACATTTGCCTTCGTTCTTTGAATTTATTAGTTAGGTTGAATATTAATCTCCCTTTTTATTTTCCACAGGAAGAGAAGATTACTTTCCATCATGAAGGTTTCTTCTGGAGGTGTTGGTATGATGGGAAGGTAGATGAGAATGCTAACAGTATGTGGAAGTTTTGGTATAGTAAGTATCCTTCTTTTATATACGTCTAATTTTACTTAGAACAGATTTTTTAAAAAATGCATGGGTTTTTTTTGTTTTTTTAAAAGATGATTTTTTATTGATTTCACAAAATAAACACAAAAACACACACTATTAAAAACAGGGGATAGATTGAAGATAAGAAAAGAAAGAAACAACAGAAAAGAAGCAAAGAGCAAGGAGAACCTCCCGAAGGTGTTCCTAAAGAGGTAGAGAAGAAAAATAGAAATAGGAGAGCGTCTTGACGTGAGCATGTATCAACAAAGGAGTTTCCCCCCCATCCTTTCTTCCTTAGACTATCCCCCTAAAGAGGAAAGATACTCATATTGACTATCCTAATACATTCTTATAATGCTATCTACTGCCTTAAGCTATATCGGTGTGTATGGTTACAACTTAATCATCCATTCCAACTTTGATTTCCTAAAATATTCTATTACTGGTCACCAGTAAAATGCATGTTTTGTTCTTAATACATTATATTCACTTCAGAAATTCTATTTGTATGGAGGACATTTGTTTATTGAAGGTTTTAGGATTTAGTAGAATGTTGCAAAAGTTTAAGGGTAATTTATAAATAGCATTTAAAGCAGTGGTTCCCAACCTATGGCCCGTGGACCACCAGTGGTCCACAAGAACTAAAATGTGGTTCGCAGCCTCACCATTACTACACCGTTACAATGAGAGCAACTGGTCTCGTGAAACCCTCTTACAGTGCCAAGGCTTGTTAAATATGGTTTTCTGTGGGTGAACAGATGCTGACTACTGGGTGGCATATGTTCTGTATCAGAAACTAGAACTGATGTGGTCTATCCAATGCAATTTTCTGAATCAGCATCCCAAATGACCATACCAAATCTAAAGTTGACAAAAAAAACCACCCTGATTTGGAACCCTTTTGGTACTAATGTTGGAGAGTGGTCTCTGGTCAAAGTGGTTCCTGGTCAAAAAAAAGGTTGTGAACCACTGATTTAAAGAGAATAGACTAAAGAGAGATAAAAATCAGCACACAGTGAGTCTGAGGTTATAGACTAGTTTATGTTTGCTCATTAGTATTGTCGTTTTTGTATAGGTGTCTGTTTCATTTTTGTATTTACATTTTATTATCTGCAGTAAGCCTTTAGTAGTAGTGTAGTATTAGTAATTGTTAGAATTTCCATAAGTAGTTCTTTTAAAAAATATCAAAACCTGCAATTTGTATAAACATGCTTTTGTTTTATGTGTTTGTTTTTGTCTTTGAATAAAAACTATAAACAAGAAAAAGAAATTCTATTTGCATAGGGTTTCATTCTGCTTAACTCAAATATAGTTTTGCTTACAAGGGGGTTCATTCCTATTAAATCTACCAAATCTACCATTTACCCTCTATATTCATGGATCCAGTCATCCATGGCTTGAAAATATTCCCCTTTACTTCACAAAAAAATCCAAAACAAAATCATTTTGCCATCTATTATATAAAGGAGGTCCCATCATGGAATGACTGTCCTAGGCAGAGAAACCTTACAAGGCAGAGACACCAAACTTGGCAACAAAAATAGGCCTTAGGCAAGGTAGGTTTTTAGCAAATAAACTCCCCCCCCAAAACCTAGAAGGCCCCCAAAACAACAATACAAAAAACCTACATTTCCCAGCATCCTCCCCGGCTGCCAACGAATCTCCCGGCCTCTACATTCTGTCAACATGATTGGTTGCCAATGAGGGAGTATTTGCAAAACGCCTCTATTGGCCAGCCAACATGAACATTCCGACCCATAATAAACTGGCAGAGGAGGATAAGGCAAAGGCCTGAGGCAGTCGCCAACACAAACACCCAATTCACTTCCAACAGAAAATTTAAACCCCTACAAATCACGGACCACGCACAAAATTGACAGTAAGGCTTCAGTAACTTGATTTCCCTGACTAGGCCTCACTTAATGGGATGCTGTTTAAGCTCTGAATTGACAGTAAGGTTTCATTAACTTGATTTTCCCAACTAGGCCTCAGCTCATGGGACATTGTGTATGGCCTGAATTTACAGTAACCTACCTTGGCACACAGAGCCCCTATGACCCACGCTACATTCTACTGCAGTTTCGAGGAGGGTGGACCATGGATGATGGGATTTGATGTACCTCCATGGATTATGGGATTTGTAGTACTTTCAAACCCTTCATTCCCCACAGACCACTGTGGCCCAGAAACAAGACCGATAAAGACCCAACTTGGCACACAGTGCCCCCATGATCCACACTCCATCCAACTGCAGTTTAGAGGAGGGCACACGATGGATGATGGGATTTCAAGTACCTCCACTCACTTCCAAAGTACCCCACCCACACAAGCATCATCAACCTCTACATCAACACCCAGAAATCCTAACAGCTGGTAAAAAAGTTGAAGTCCAAAAACCTGCACATTGTACATCAACACACCAGACAGAAAAACAAAAAACATTGTATATCCACAAGCTATGCAGAATGCCAGCAACACCACACACAAACAACTCCACAGGACTCCAACATCCCACCTACCAGAACAACCCACAACGACACAGCCATGACCCCACCAAGACCATAACTAACATCAATTCCAACCCTTACATACTCAGACTTTCTCGCATCTCCTAAATAGGACACAGCAACGTGTGCCGGGTACAGCTAGTTTTATATAAAAGGACACCATTGTATTTGATGAGACCTGAGCATTAGCAAATGTCAGTATTCATAGGGGGCTATGTGTGTCCTGGAACCAACCCACCAGTGGATACTGAGTTCCTATTTTATAAGGATATCTATAGATCTGGAGATCTGCAGAGGGAAGGGGAAGAGACCATTCTGTTGGGAGACAAACACATTTTGAAGCAACCTGTAATGCCATATTGGAATTATCCAGTCATATATTTAAACTGGATAGAATATGCTGGTTTGCACTACACCATGCATAAATTCTTGGCTCCTTGAACTTCAAAGAGTTGGCACATTTGCTCCAAATTGTTGGGCTTGTGCATGGCTTCCTTAGAACTTTCTGCTGAAGGAAGGCAGCCACTGGTGTGATTTGGCAAATGTCTTCAAGAGTCTGTGCGAATGCATTCTTCAGATGCTCACATAAGAGTCCATGCAGTATTCTGTAACAGGTGCTAAAGCTGTTTGCATGGTTCTGCTTGTGCAAGAGGTTGTACAAACTCCTCAACAAGGAGTATTAGATTTACTTTCACATTCCCTTGAGCTGACTTTGATTTAGAGCAGTGTTTCCCAACCTTTTTTGAGCCTCGGCACATTTTTTACATTTACAAAATCCTGGGGCACACCACCAACCAAAATGACACAAAATGACACTCTAACACAGTAATACATATAGTTAATATGTTTTTAAATGTATTTATACACTCAGTGTGAGACCTGGGCCTGTTTCGATGAACACAACATAGATATCCTGGCAGGAATGGCAGAAAGACACACATGAAGGTCTTGCTCAATAGCTGTCAATCTCTCTGTGTTTAATTTTTATCGGTTCTCAGGGAAAATGTACCCGGTCCTCAGGGAAGCCGGCTGGAAAGAGAGCAGCCAGATGGAAGCACACTCTGAGGCAGAGGGTTCCACTGTTGAACAGCTCTCACAGTCAGGAAGTTCTTCCTAATGTTCACCCTCCTACACAGGCATGCTTCCCTGTGATGTTTGCTTTTCTGCCTGCGCTGTTGTGCTCTCTCTCTCTCTCTCTCTCTCTCTCTCTCTCTCTCTCTCTATATATATATATATATATAAATGGCCGAAGGAGGCAGTGCCCCAGCCCCTTCTTCTTCGCCGCTGCTGCCCGGCCCTTCCTCCCCCCTCCCCCGCAGCAGCAGGAGTACGGCAGGAGGGGGAAGAAAGGGTATATTGACAGTTTTCTCATGGCACACCTGATGATCGCTCACGGCACACTTGTGTGCTGCGGCACACTGGTTGGGGAACACTGATTTAGAGAATGCTTAAAAATGTACCTTTGAGGGAACGTCAACTGTTGGCTAGGGAATTATAGTCCAAAAAGTGATTGCTCCAAGGGATAGTTTTATCCAAGGGATAGTTTATGCTCTAAGCGTGATGACAGACATGTCCCTTTTTATTGTGGTTATTTGGAAAATCCTTTTTTAGAGCATTGCAATAATACTAGTACTAGAAGTAGTCATGAAAAACAATGGCACAGAGAAGTATGGTATGTGTGCTTCTTGTAGTGCTTTGGATATCCAAATTGGTGCACTAATACTTCATAAAATGGAATAGATGTTACAATTGCACATCTATGAAAAATCAAGACCATAGTTTGACAGATTGTTCTTGTTCTTCAGCGAACCAATCACCTTCTAAAAACTGCACTCATGCCTATCTCTCTCCATTTCCTCTACTGCGAGATGAGAACAACTCAACTGCCTATCATTCTGCAATTAGTAAGTATTTTCTCGTTCACTGGTTTGTGAGTAGGGCTATCTGTTTCATAACATCCATGTCTGCTGTTAAAAATATGTTTCTGGCCTAGATGGACCAAAATCTGATTTTGTGATTTTTCAGTGGAGGCTGGATCTACACTGCTCTATAATCCAGTTTCAGAATGTGGATTAACTGCATTCATTTGGATTATAGGGCAGTGTAGACAAGTTAAATGCAGTTCATCCACATTCTGAAACTAGATTATAAGGCAGTTATATCCCGCCCGCCCCAATATTGAAGGTTTTGTCCAATTCTTGGAAATATAACTTTTTGCACTCGGGCTCCAACCAGCATAGACAAAGGTCCCTGGCAGAAGATCTTGAGGAGCTTTAATTCAGAAATATGACTTTTCCAAGCTCTGTTCCTGTTACGTATATAGATATCTGAGCTTTCTTGTTTATAATAAAGCGCATCTATCCAGTTAAAGCTTATCCCAAATTTAAACAAATCAAAATCTTCATGAGGAGAATTACAGTATTGGAGATTTCCCAGGCATAGCCAAGCCCTGCAGTTACACTGAGACTTAATAATTAAAATATGATTGCATTATCTTTGATTTTAAAAGATCTTTCTTTCTACAATAATGTGATGAATGGGAATTAGCTGTCTGACTTTTCTATCTTTCTGGAATTTCCTGTGTGCAATCATTCATTAATCCATTCTAAACCGTCCTACTGCTCTGATAGAAAATAATATGAAAAAATTGCTAGTATTTCAGGTTAATAATGATATCTTGTAGCTGCAAAGCCTATACCTACTTTTTGGGGAGCAAATTCTGTTGAATGCTATTGGACTTAATTCTGTGCATACATATATGGATCATGGGGGTTAATCATCTCTGGAAAGTAGCCAAATTCTGACATGTTCATCTTTAGTTCCTTCCTGTGGACTAATTTCATTGTAATTAATAATTTTAAGATCTTCCTTACAAAGTGCAATGTGATGGAATAATATTCATATTTAAATGACAGTTTCCCATGAAATATTGAAAATGTGTCCTTCTAGATTATTTTTTAATATGCCGCCATTGAGAGTTATCTCACAGTAAAGAAGTTGTGAAATAATTATTACAGGATAATTGGTATAATAGAAATATCTGCCTTTGGGGACTTGTCTTCTCTTCTCTTTGTCCTCAGCTACCCATTTCCCAGTGTAGTACCTACGTAGTTTGTAATACAAAATGGGTGTGTTAAAGTATTTGTAAGTCTTGCTTATCATGTGTGTGTACTACAGTTTGTACATATTCCAAGTCTGAAGTGCATTACATTCATCAGTGTGCTTGTCATTTCGGGATATTTGGCATTTTATTGTTCTCCTGGATATCTCCAGTTACAGCCTTTTAGTTTAGCCACTATATACAGTAAAAGCCAAATAATAACCACAAATGGTTGTGAAACAGTCTCCACAAAGCTAGATCTTATGCATTTTATTTCATGACATTAAGGTCCACTGAGTTCAAAGAGGTTTACTCTCAAGTAAATGTAGATAAGATTGAAGTTCTTTTCAGGTGTAATTAATCATACATACATGGTGGGCCCACTCAGCTTTGATATGACAGAAACTTGAATCTGGGATTTTCTTCCAAGGTTGATATACCAATTGCTTTTAGGCTGGAACTGTCCTAATCTCATTGAGGGTGTTTGGAGACATTTGTTGGCAAAACATTATATTGAATCATGGGGCGGGCAGGCAGGCGTGCCAGGGGGTGAGGGGCACTACAGAATAGTCCTAGGGATCCGTCAGAGTGAAAACCACTTCTACTTCCTTAAGTATTCTTCTGACTTTCATAAACCTTTGAAAAGCACACCGAAATTTCAGACTGAAATTGAAGCCAGATTGTGAACAACAGCTCCGTTGTGTTTCTGGGCACCATTCAAAATACTGATGTTGACCTATAAAACACTACATGGCTTGAATTATTTGAAGGATCGTAATTTGCTTCATGAGCCCATTAGAGCTCTAAAATCTTAGGCAAGCCCTTCTTTCTGTATTCAAGACCAATTCCCTAGTTTTTTGTATAACAACATTGATAGAATCATAGACTTAGAAGACACCACAAGGATTGTCCAGTCCAAACCATTCTGCCATGCAGGAATATATAAAGAAAGTGACTCTGACGGATGGCCATCCAGTCTCTGTTTAAAAACCTCAAGAGGAGGAGAAACTATGACACTTCAAAACAGCATATTCTACTGTCTGACAGTGCTTACATTAGGAAGCTCTTTTTAGAAGGATTTTATTTTCCTGTATTTTGCATCCATTGCTTCATGTCCAAAACTCTGGAGTTTCAAAAAACTAACTAATTTCAGCTTCAGTATGATATTCCATGTTCAACGTGATAGCTCACAGCAATATATTGTTGCTAGGAAAATTCCTTCTGCTGCTGCCCAAGACATATCAAAAAGTGCTTCTCAGTTTGAAGGGAACAGGCAAACATCAAGATGGTGATGATATATGATGCTACCTCTACTAAACAAAATGTCCTAGCACTTCAACCAGGGAAACCCTGGTTTAACTCTATCACAGGGTGCACACTAAGAAGGCTTGCAAAGTTCTGGTTCATGCCTACCTCTACAAAACCTTGAGCATACATAAGAGAGCTATCACCACATTTTGCCAAATGCCATGGGACTATAATTCGGGATTTCTCTTGATCCTTCAAGTCCACTGATTCCATGAATGACATTAGCAAGTCAATTTATTTTTAGCTGCAGCAAGTGCTATGATATATTGAAGAAAAATCTTGTAGGGCTATGGTATGGGAACTATTCTCAGTTATCCTGTTGCAACAACACAGGGTTGTCAAACTTAAAATGCAGAACCTAGTTCAATAACTATTCAATCTTTTTATACTGTACTACTTTGAAAATATCCTGCATATAAATATGACATGGTTGTAAGTATTGAACCTAATTTCATGTTTATGCAGTCATCTAATAGATAAATAGCTTAATTTCAACTTACACATGCGAGTAGACAGGGAGTATTTATGGCATCAGTTAAGTTTACTTGCACACTCCAAGGTCTCAGAATGAATAACAATATGCTAATAGTTTTATTCGTTTTCTCTTTCACTGTTCTTGCTCACTAAAAGATGGTTCAAATGAAAATGTCACAAGCCACTCTTTGTAAGCTTGCAGTTTAGCAGCTTCTGCTCAATTATTATTGTTATTGTTGTTATTGTTATTTTACTTTTCTCCTGCTTTTCTCCCATGGATGGGACTCAAAATGGCAAACAAAATAGAAAAAACAAAACTACATAATATAGATAACCATGACCCCCTAACCCAACATATACATTTGTGCATAGCACACAAATGACACAAATATAAATAAGCCTAAAAATAATCAAATATATCATTATCATTAAAATCCCTAAGCCTCAGACCACTGAGGTTATCCTAAAACATTAAAATATCCTTTGCATGACTACTTAGAAATAAATTTTCATTAGGTCCACAGAACTTACTCTCGGGTAAGTGTTTATCTAATTGCAACTGAAATCATTTGAATTTGTGGTATTTCAGCTTTATTTTGCTCACTAATATTATTAAAATGAGCTAGTGCAAATAGGGTTGCCATATGTCCCTTATTCTAAGGGACGTCCCTTATTTTGGCCCTAAAATGTGTGTCCCTTATTTTCAGGCCCTGTCCCTTATTTTTGACTAGCAGGACAGGACTGGGTTCATTTAGTGGACAAGGGTTGACCAGAGGAAGGTTTCGATCATGCGAATGCTGTGGTTTTCACAGAAGCAATGCCTGTCCTTTTTTGTTATGTGACTTCAAATAATTTCCAACTGTAAAGTGAACCTATTAATGGGCAGCCTAAGATAGTGTGACTTCCCAAAGGTCACTGAAAGGGTTTCCATGGCTAAGGTGAGATTTGACTCCTGGAGGATACCTACATTGACCACTTAGGTTGTATTAGGGCTGGATCAGCTCAGTGGTGGTCAAATGCTTCACAGAGCACATCTGGGATCGATTCCTTTCATTTCTCACCATCTCTTATTGCCTCCTCTGGTGACAGCCAACAGAAGGACCTGTTTCACAGCTGTAGATTGCCATGACATGGAGGATGGAAGGGGTGGTAAGAGTGACCGTCTAGGGGCACTGAAGAGGCAGAAGTCTTCCACTGGATGGTCAGAACACCCTTCCGTCTTTTCAGTAGCTTGGAAAGGACCTGTGTGACGCATACCACGGCTGATCTGGCGTATACCACACTGGATTGGCTCTGGTATTTTTAAACCAGACTTGAATGGGAAATCACTTCAGATAGAACATTGTCTTGGTCGTCCTTCAACCAGGGATTTTATGTGAAGTTGGACATCTAGATATCCCAATCAACATTTAGTTCATGAATAAATTCTGAACTTAATTCAGATTTTGACACAGCACAGAGCTTTTGAAATCAATGGGGACTTTAAAGTTAGTGATGCAAAACATACCTTTTCATAATCATAAAACTGAAATGAGTGATATTTGACATAACTCAATATGTTCATGTTCTTTTTCTTCAACTTCTTTAGGTATCTTCTTGTTAAACTTCAGTTATTGTTTATGACACATGGCCTGTATTTCTTAATTCTTTTCTGTCTATAGGATAACCTATAACAAGCATCCTCAAACTGCGGCCCTCCAGCTGTTTGGGCCTCTAACTCCCAGAAGCCCTAACAAGTTTGTTCAATTGTCAGGAATTCTGAGAGCTGAAGGCCCAAATAGCTAGAATGTTTTGAGGATGCCTGACCTATAACAACTCGTAATGTGCTGAATAAGTGGAATTAATGTTCCTCCTTTTAAAATTTCAGAAATGAATTTATTTCCACTATGACCATGGTCTTTGTAAAATGTCTCTGGAAATAGATTTGTAATTAGCCAGCTAAACGATTGTTATGAACATTTATTTGGGGAGGGGGAGCACCATATGTCACAAAGCTCTCAGTCCATTTATCACCAGCTGCTTCCATTAATTCTGCATTGCTTGCCCTTGGCTCAATGAGATTCTGTATTTTTACATTTTGATTTGAATAATATACAAAGAACTTTACTGTGAGAATGGCTTCAGCGATAGCAAATTTAACTCGCTCCTTTATAATTTTTTGCCTTTTTCCTTTGTTAGGAAAGAGTTTTGTTTTCAAAACTATATATACATTCATTTTGTGAACTTCATACATCTTCTCAAAAGGGTTCACTTATTATTTTTAAGGGGTGAGATTATGATGACTCATTTTGGCTCTGTCCTAGGAATTGCCTTCCTTACGTTCATTCTTGTCTCTGTTACTACTTTGGTAAAATCAGTCTTATCTAATGGAACCATATAATTATCTTGAAGAATCTTGGCCTCTGTTCAGCACACTATTTTATGAACAATTTCCATTGACCAAGTAAATGAATTTATTAACCACATATGTACAATGAAAATGCCAAGAAAGAGGGCTTCATAGCACTCTAACATACATAATTATAACCCAAGACTATCAGATAAGGTTTGGCATTCAAGCCTAATGAAGGACATATGGTGCTCAGAGATTATTGTTAAATAGGAAGCTGTTTTGGAATAAATGTTGGGCTTGCTAATATGAAAAATGAAAGGGTGGGGTCTATAAAATTGCCTTTTGCCCTTAAGGATGGTCTAAGGGGGGGAAATAACAGCATTTTTTGTGTTTCTCTCCCATCTTTTGGTGACATCTAGTCTATCGTGGTTTCTGGTCAGTCCTTCTGCTTCTGGGAGTAGTCACTGTGGTCATCGCTAGCTTCTTCATCATTTGTGCTGCCCCATTTGGAAGCCATGTACTGTACAAAACAGGGGGAGGCTTTTTCATTGCTGCTGGTAAGTGTTCTGTTGAAGTCTCAGTTGTACAAGCCCTTTATAAATTCATAATATTGTACCCAGCTAGAGTTGCCAGACTAAAAGCTGGAGAGAGTTCCTGTTCCTTTAACTATTGCATCAAAGAAGAAAAAAATGTGTATGTGCCTTCATGTCTCCTGTTGACATAGGGCAACCTCATGGGAGTCATGAAGTGCACTTGGGCCAGAATTACTCAGAGATGGTCTTGCCAGTTCCTTACTCTGAAATATAGCCTACAGCACCTTGTATTTGCTGTCATTTTCCATCCAAGAACTATCAAAGACTGACTTTGCTTAACTTCTAAAACCAGAAAGGACCCAACCCTTAAAGGTACAGGAGCTGTGCACAATTTTAGCTCTGGCAACTCAATGTCCACCATAATTATTATATCTTTTTAAAAAGAGATACACACTTTGGATGAATTTTGAGAGCTGGTCTTTTCTCAGTAAATAACTCCAGACAAACCCACAACATGTGAGAATGTTAGTTGCTCCAACCTTATTGGAACAAAAGCTTTAGACTAAAAATCCCCATAATTCTCCCATTGTTCATTTCAACTGGTCTTAAGCTGGGCAAATTATAGGTGAAATTTACTCAGTGATATACATCACACTTTGTGTTTGTGCCGCACTGTAAGCCGCTCTGAGTCCCCCCTCGGGGGTTGAGAAGAGCGGGGTAAAATCCTGAAATAAATAAATAAATAAATAAATAGGTTAAGGCAAGGCATACTTCAAAAATGAGCATATCAAACAACTGAAGTATTACGTACTCACCACCATAATCCCTATCACAATATGTTAAAGATATTCCATGATGATATCATAACATTTTAAAATTTCTTATGAACATTGCGGCTACATTAGACTTTCTGTTTGTTTGTTTGTTTTTTGTCATGTGCTTCCACTTGACTCTGATATATAATGATTGGGACAGAAGGTTTTCCTGGTAAGATTAATTGCCTTCCTTTCAGGCTGAGAGAGTATAATCTACCTAAGGCCACTCAGTGGGTTTCCATGGTTGAGCAAATATTCCTACCCTGAATGGTTTGAGTGTTGAGTCCAAAGCTCAAACCACTGGACTTTGCTGTTGCTAATAATATATAGCAGGCAAAGAAAAATAATCTGCTCTAAGTATTCCCAATGGGGATGAATAGATAGAAAGATGATATAAAATATAAAAATAGATAATTTAACAATATGAAAAATCTCACTCACACAGTCCTATTGGTTATCTGTGTCTCATCAATTATAGTTTTCCATCACAAAGGAAGCTGAGCTTGGCTCTGGAGTATCTGGACTAAAATCTGTCCTTGATCATGAATCTTCACTGTTTTTGCCTTGTGCATGTGTCATCTGCCTCATTTTCTTCAATAAAATAGTGACTATATTGGAATACTTGCTATCATAGTCATCAATCACTTTGCAGACTATACATATTAAACACCTGTGCTTTAGCGAAATTGTGAAGAAGATTCTGAGTGTAATATGGCTTTACCTTTCTAGAAACATGTAACAGATTATATTTATGGCCACCATTTCTATATGTATATTCCAAAAACTGACCCATAATGTGGCTAGAGGAGGGGCAGTAGCAGCTCATCATTGAAGCAATTCAGAACTGTTTAAAGTTTGCTGATTTTCGCTTCTGGTTGGTATTCATCCCTCTCAAACAGGCAATGTCTAGAGTTATAATCTTGTGGTAATCTCTATAGTGATGGTTTTGTCTAGGAGGATCCTAGGAAAAGTCCCTACAGTAGCACCCAAATGATTCCTGCTTCCATGGTAATGTTGCCAGACTATAGACATTTCTCTTGTGTATGAGTCCATGCCAAGGCGAAGTAATTCTTCACTAGTAGCTACGATGCAGTGACACTATGAGCATACAGAGACTGCATTTTGAAAATGAAAATGCTAATCACACATTTTAAGCGTCAGGAATCGCAATGGGAAATTTTACCCCTCCAAATATTGTTCTGTCCCGCAGAATGTACACAAATAAAAAAAGTTAGATTATATATGGGATTGCCATCTTTATAGTGTTAAAAAAACCCTCCCCCCAGTTTCAATGACTTGCCACATGCAGCTTTCCCCCTCCTATAAACAAATAAAAGTCTTGTGGGAAAATGTTCCATTACATCTGTTGTCCCCCCGCCCCAATCAAGATACTTTGTTGTCCTAGTCCATATGATATATAGATATAAATGTATGTTTTTCAGCAAACCATGGTCTACAAAATAGAAGTGATGTACTTTTCCATTACAGAGCTGTGATAAGTCAGAGTTGTCTTGAAGGTAGATAACAATTACAAAGATTAGCTCAGTTTGAGAAAAACTGAATTTTCTTTCAATGGGAAGACATATTGGAAACTGGGTGAGGAAATACTCCCCAAAATATGCACATGTTTTCTTTTATTACTTTAACTGCTATGGCTCAATGCTAAGGAAGAATGGAAGTTGGGGTTTTACAAGTACTTCTCTGCCAACTAATGCTGGTGCCTCGTTAAACTACCAATCCCAGGGTTACATAGCACTAAGCCAGGACAGTTCAAGTGATGCCAAGCTGCATTAATTCTACAGTGAAGATGCATCCTCAGGCATCAAAAAAGTAATATCAGCATTTTATGTAAATGAGAAGGTTTCCCCCCTCTTTTGCTATTTTTGCATTAACTTCTCTTACCCAGTGAGGAAAAGTAGGGACTTGAGTTGGCAACAGCAGAACCTGATTTTAGCTGTGGCACTCTTACAGTGAGCATATGAAATGCTTTCTGCCTTGTGTTCTGTTCCTTCCTTGATGCTCAATCACTTGTGGAATGCTTTGGTTTTTGCTATTAGTCACTATCTTGACAGAGACAGCTGCGTGGCTAGATTCTTCTTTTGTGCCTCCGCTCATACTAAATTATGCCCTTAGATTTCATGCCAACCTTTACTGGAATAACTCCCATTAAAAAGTTTCAGCAATGGAACTCGTCTTGTTATTGTTGCATATAGATTTTCCCATCAGTGCATATTCCCATGCCAACAATATCCACAGCAAGAGCAAAATCTGTAAGGTAAACAGGTGAACAAAATGACTTTTTACAAATAGACATAGCTCTAAATTTACTATAGGCATCTGCCCAAGGCTGCTGTCACACCGCTTGACACCTGTTGACTTCATGTCTGTATCTGATTTGGATGTTTTATGCCATAAACAGCCATTCACTGCTGACAAGCAAAAAGCACTGCTGTGTGCAGAGAACACGCAAGGCCTGAAAATTGCTCTTGAATTCACAGACACTCTTAAAGGTTCTGCATTCTGTTTTACCCCCTCCCCTTTTTGTAATAAGCAGAATAGTTTGAGTGAAACCAATTGAGAAGAGGGAATGTGAATGGCAGAAATGACTGACCTCCAAGAAGCTTGTGTCTTATCTCATTGCACAGTGCTGTGTATCAAACATGGGTCTACTTTATAAATAAAATAGCAAAATAGAAAAGGCAGGAGGAGAGTCTCTCTGGGTGAGAGAATGGATGCTTATGTCTCCTAATCTCTTTCAGACACATATTTCACGTTTTAGAAATAATTTCTTCCAGTTGTTTGTGATTCATTGAAGCTTTGAGAAAATTCTGTTTTTACTAAACAGACACTTGTGCCTCAAGCAAAGGTCTAACCAGCTGAAAATGAAGAAATGTGCAGCAGTTTGAAATGTGTCTAAAAATGTAGACGTCTTGAAGTTAAAATGGCAGAGATGAGGTTAATCCAACCACTGGGCTTGAAAACATCAATTCCTGGCCCTTCTTGACAGTTTTCAGCACAAGAGGCTAAGAACAGTTTTCCCCAAAATAAATGCATTCTGTTTGGCATGTTTATTTGTTTTATACCCAGCCTTTCTGCCAAAAGAAAACACTGAAAGGTGATCATATGGATGGAAACTAAATCTAAATGTGGAAATAGATTTAAAACTCAATTAAAGTCACTTGAATAAACCTCAGAATTTTTAATAAAGTGAAATGCTACTTTTCAAACAGCCAAAAGTTCCTCGTGAAAAACATCTTGATAGATGGATAGAAGAAAGGAAAGCAGTCTAGAATCCCTTGAAATGGCCATAGTGTTCTCTGACTTCCCAACCAAACATTTAAAGGTGTCAGAGCCAAGAAAAAGGCTTCTTCTGGAGTTCTTAAGACCTGGGCAAATGTGTATACAGTCTTTCAAATAGTCTTATTTCAAGTTGTACAGTATACAAGCACTTCATTGTGCAGGTTATCTCAAGTTTGGACTTCTGCAATGAGCTTTATACTGAGCTACCTCTGTACCAAGTTCAGAAACTCCAATTAGTTGAAAACACGGCAGCCAGACTAGTTACAGGAACAACCAGGAGTGAGCGTATTCCCCCCCTATTAAAGCCACTCCACTAGTTGTGAGTTAGCTTCTGGGCATAGTACAAAGTGTTGGTTTTGACCTTTAAAGCCCAACATGGTTTGAGACCAGGTTACCTACAGGATCACCTTCTCCTGCACAAACTGCCTTTTAGGACACTTAGGTCCTCTGGTGGATGCTTACTCTAACCAGCCAGTACCTGACTGACTACCATCACCCAGAGGACCTTTTCATCAGCTGCCCCAAGACTGTGGAACAAACTACTGACACCTACATGAGCTGTGGGAATTCAAAACACAACTGAAGACCTATCTCTGGCAGTAGTGAGTTCTATTTGGTTTTCCATCCCATGGACTAAAATGTCTTGAGGATGAAGGAGAACCCGGTTTGCAGCCATTGCTGTTAGCAGAGGACAAAAGAGGGAAGTGGGATGAGGAAAGAAAAACTTTAGAAGCAGTTAAAAAGTGGGATAACAGAGGAGAAATCATGACTGTCTTTTCCAAATTGAGGCAGTTGGTCAGGGTGTTCAGAGCAATTTTATACATTCTCTTAGTAATACTTGCAATAAGCAAGTTCAATATTATGATCAGAACCAGAAAAAAGTTTCTTTGCCATACTACAACTCCCAGAATAATTCAGTGACTTTATAGAGGAGCCTAATGTATAATGAGAGTTAACTAACTTGGAGAGAAAAGATCTGTGTTCATAAACAGATCAAGTTTCCCCCTGTGTTACAGTTCAATTCCCAGCTTTTCTAGGTGAAGTACACCAGCCTGAAACTCACTGCCAATTAATGCCCACCTGCTGAGCTCGGTGAATCAATAATGTCCCTCTGTCAAAGGCAGCTTCCTGTATTTCTACAGAGTTTCATGAGAAAATGGTTTTTGCCTTTTTAACAATGAAGAAATTTGCTTGCACCTGTGCAGTGTCTGTTCTTTTCTACTCTGGTCTCTACATCCTCTCAATTCCTATGGTTATTGAAGATAAATTGATATTAAAAGAGCTGTGTAGTGTAAGTGATAGTTTACCTACACTCTAATTAGTTGAGTTTTTGAAATGGGGATCATAGGAAAGGTTTGCTTGAGTATAAACTAACCTGAATATAAGCTGAGGCACCTAATTTTGCCACAAAAAACTGGGAAAATTTACTGACTCGTATATAAGCCAAGAGTGGGACATGCAGCAGCTACTGGTAAATTTCAAAATAAAAATAGATACCAATAAAATTATGTTAATTGAGGCATCAAAAGGTTAAATGTTTCTAAATATTTACATAAAACTGTAATTTAAGATAAGACTGTCCGACTCTGATTAAGTCATTATTCTAAACTTCTTCAACGTAAATGTGCTTATATAATGACCATTGTTTGTTTTAACAATACATTTTGGGGGAAATGCTGTGTGTATATGAATAAGGAAAAGTGGGAAAGACTGGTGCCGAGAGAGGAGGAGAAGGTGGCGCATGCTGCATGAGAGAGGAGAGGAAGGAGAGCTGAGTTGCTATGCAGAGAGATGAGGGTCCTGGCAGGAAGGCTTGGGGCTGAAAGAAGCCCTTCTTTGAGCCCCACACCTTCCCACCAGGACCCTCACTCGAGTATAAGCTGAGGGGAGCTTTTTCAGCGTAAAAAAGGGCTGAAAAACTAGGTTTATACTCAAGTATATACATTATTTCACTGTGTCTTCCAGGTATTTCTACTGCTGGAAGGGTGAGGGCAAGTTTCTTTAAATAGACCCCCCCCCCCAAATCCTTCAGCCAGTATGACCACAGCTATTTCTAGTGTACAGTCTGACAAAACAATTGTTTTCAATAAAGATAATAATTTTTTCTTTCTTCTTTCTAGGTATTTTGTTCACACTGGTGGTTGTGCTGTATGTCATCTGGGTCCAGGCAATAGCGGATCTTGAAAACTATGTGATTATGAAGAAAATAGACTGTCCAGATTTTTCTCTTTATGCACGCTATGGTTGGTCTTTTATGTTAGCGCCAGTTGGAATATTTTTTACTGTGTTTTCAGGAATGCTTTTCCTACTGGTAGGGCGTACAATTTACCTGCACTCTGATTAGTTGAGTCTTTGAAATATTGGAATCATAATGAAGGTTTGCTGAGAAGCTATTTTTATACATTATTATTACTATTATTCCTCCTACGGTCCAGTCTATTGATAGTGTGTCTTCTTAGGCAAGTAGCACAGTCCTGCACATGTCTACTCAGATGTGAGTCCTTACTGAATTCAATGGCACTTGTTTCTAAGTAAGTATGTCTAGCTCTAAGGAAGCTTGACCATGCATCTTCTTTTATTAGGTAAGTAATGTATAAATGGTCATGACAGAAGTACTTATGCTGGAACTAACAAATGTTCCACATAGCATTTCAGTTTCCTATTATCTCTTGTTTCAGTACTTTTCATTAGGTTTAATCTGAGCAAATGTTCCGGCTCTTAAAATAGCATCCAATTGTCCGTGGAATGTTTTAGCTAACATGGGAGTACAAAAGATGAGGTCAGTGGAATAGTGCTTCAATGCTGCTATGTATAGCCTAAATTAGGGGTGACTTTCCAGATGTTGTGCAAATACCAGCAGGCATAGACAGTATCCTTAGCCATCTGTAGCCATTGATTCTGCATCCATAGATTCAACCATCCATGGCTTTAAATTATTTTTAAAATCTGAAAGGCAAACCTTAATTTTGCCATGTTATATAAATGACCTTGTATATAATGAAACTAGAGCACCCACGGATTTTGGTATCCTGGAACCACACCTCAATGCTATATGATTCTCACATCTGGCCTTCTCCAATCTAGATCACTGACTCAGTGGAGTTTAGGTCAACCATGGTTTGAGTTCTCCAGCGGCTCCTGACATGCCTCACCATTAGCGGTGCTAGTTAGGGTAGATGATACTTTCAGTCCAACAATATCTGGAAAGACACAATTTCTTCCCCAAATACTTCCATGTTTTTCAAATAATAAAAAGAACAGTGCAGGAGGACCGAAGAGTTTATGGATTCAGTCCTCTGTGAGAGCATATTTCATTAGGCTTTTGTTCTAAAGCTTGATTTTCCGTTTTTGGTGTTCTTGATTGTAGAAGATGTATTATATAGCTTGCCTTCATTGTTTTTCTTCCCCTTGCAATTATGACTTGACTCATTTGGGTAATTCATTTGGCTTATAGTTCATCAGACACCTCCCTGGCCCTTTTTGCACCATACCCTGAGTCAAAAACAAATACTGGGAACCATGTGATAGAAAGATGTGTAGAAGTTCTACACATTACTTTACACAGTAAGCAGAGCCCTACAAAAGCTGCTTAAAATCAGAAGCAATAATAATAATGCAAATATTGGTCTTTTCACTTTAACAGTATACCACTGATTATAATATCCTTTTACTGTTATAAATATTATTCCTATTCTACCTTTTGCACAGAAATTGAATAGTCAAAAAAGTTCACCAGGAGAGATGCAACATCATTTCTGGTTGTCAAAATGGCAGCTTCAAGATGTCAAAAATAGCTGGTGCAGTTCTCTGAGCTCCAGAATATGCCCACACCTGTTCACCTGGTTCTCATTTCAGATCAATGATACTGATGGGGAAATGAATTATTCCTTGCAGCCAGGGCTCAATATTGGTTAACAGGGTTCAGTGTTGAAGATGCCTCTGGGATCCCTTCCCCACTTTTATGGTCCAGCTATCTGAGCAGTGCCTGCTAGTTAGTCATTCTTTCAATTTCCAACAATTTTTGAAGTGTTGGGAGCACTGTCAAAAATTGAATGGCTGATTAGGCGTATCTACCCATTGTTGTTTGGGTGCTGTCAGCCCAGCCAGATAATCCCAATAGGATCCACTGACAGAGGCAGGAACCCAACCTGGGATCAGTTCTGTTTCCATGTCCAGCTGTAACTGTCAAGAAGTCTTCAGCTTCTCATAATCCTGTAATCACCTGCTAGACTATTGAAGTGATTCAGAGAAGAACTTTCCACATGTTTCAAGGAAATGTATTTCCTACATCAAGGAAGTTCAACCTGTGACTTTCTAGGTGAAATTTGGTTCATAACTCACATCAGTTCTAGTCAGTATAGTCAACAGTCAGAGATACTGTGAAATACAATACAACAACATCTGGGACTCTTTCATATGCCACTATTATAGCACTGTATTCCACTTTACTTCCATGCCAACGTCGCATGAAATTCTGGTATTTCTAGTTTGGTAAGGCATTTAAACTCTTTGAGAATTCTCATGATTCTCCCCCAGTTACCAGTTCTACTGTCCTGCAGCATAGAGCTGCAATTAAAATGAAATCATGGTGTTTTAATTGTGGCATGTAGCAGGACCCATGGAGGGATACATTGCCCACCCTCGTGTTAAGAGCATGGAAACATGTCGTAATAGTTAACCTATATCTGACTGACTGCAGGGCTGGTTGTCCTTCATGTCATCTGGGTCCAGGCTATGGTTGATCTTTAGAAAGAAAAAAGGCTGTCCAGTTTTCCCTCTGTGTGCATTAGTGCATAATACAGACCTCAGATCAGGAGTGGCTATTTATTTCACAATCGATGAGCCAGAAGAAAGTTATTAAAAACTAAATGTATGCCAAAGCTACATACTGAAAGTATGGACAGATTGCATAGATAAAAATTTTATTCCAGCATTTGCCAGGAATATATTATAATTGAATTTCTTAAAATATATCTAGATGTGTTTGTGTTTGACATATGTTTTCTATGAAAAATTGCTGTATATGTTCTCTTTTTTAAAATAAAATGTTAATTAAGAAAATATTTGCATGAGGAAGGTTTTTCTCTCTTTCCAAATGATGAAGTTGAATTTCATTAATTTAGCATAACAATGGTATCTGCAACTTGCTTGGATAACTATTTTTTTTCAGGGTCAGTGTTACTTTTCTTTCCCAACTTTTCTCCTCCTTGTATTTTAAGCTGGTATAGTGTCACGAACACCGACTTAGTGCGGCCCCTTTAACACACACACGGAGACGTAATAAAGGCTAACTAGTTTTATTGAATATAAAATAGTCCAAAAGGCAATTCTCATTAAGAGATCAAAGAATGAAGCAATCAGCAAAGCTGTAGTCCAATTAAGAAAGCAAAGTTCCAAAGGATAGTTCCAAAAGCATTCGTGGCAAAAAGCTTGGCAAAGTTTCCGGATTGACTCCGGATCAAAGCAAGGTATCCGCAGCAATGCGAATCAATAACAAGGTCAGGACTTGGTCCAAGGCGAGCCAAACTAGGCTCCGTGGTTCACTCCGCTTTCACGCCCTTCAGATCAGACGTGGCCGGAGAACTGAGGATCAGTTCCCACGGGGCCGTTCTTAATCCTTCGGCCGGGCCCCTCGACGATCTAGGGCCCGGCGTCTCCAGTCTCTACTTTCCGAACGGCGACGGTCTAGGGACAGATGCCAGCTCCTCCTGCCCTGCTCTATGTCCCTGCGTCTGTTATGGGAACGGCCCCGCTCTTCCAGTTCAGTATCGCTATCTCCTTGAGAAGCAGCCTCCCCCGAACTTTCCCAGCCGCTGGCCTCCATCTGCTGCTCGGCCAGATCTTGGGAACCTCGGCCGTTTGGGAATTCATAACTATCTCCGCTATCTACTTCGCTGCCTCCCATCTCCACCTGATCCGCTCCTTCCCCGGGAGAATGCTCCCACTCGAAATCCCAGGCTAAACTCTCTGCAGGTGGACTGGGCAATTGCACTGCTGTCCAATCTTGCTCTGGGCCTTCCAACTCGTCCTCCGAGTCCCCTTCAGCCTGTGCGGGTCCTAATGGCATCGGGACCCCGGCGCTCGCCCCTCCCATTGGCACGAACGGGCCCATGGGTGCTACACTATCCCCCCTCAGGGCCCCTGGGCCGCCCCCGGGGCTTGGGCTTGTCAGGATACTTGCGGTGGAACCGAGCCACCAACTCCGGCGCGTGGACGTCTCGAGCCTTGACCCAAGCACGCTCTTCCGGGCCAAAACCCTTCCAGTCGATGAAATACTCCAACTTCCGGTACCGGATGCGGGCATCCAAAATGTCCTGCACTTCGACCTCCTCTCCGCCCTCGCGCATCACGGGGGGAGGAGGCGGCTGCGTCACGTCAGGCCGCACCCCCTTCGCCGGGCGGAGCAAGGAGCGATGAAACACCGGGTGGAGTTTCATGTCCGGAGGGAGCTGGAGCTTGAAGGAAACAGGCCCCACCCTCTCCAAAACTTTGTAAGGCCCCAAAAACCGCGCATCCAACTTGCGGCTGGGGCGTTGCGTGGGCAGGTTCTTGGTGGACAGCCAAACTTTATCCCCCACCAGGATCGCAGGACCCTCCTGGCGCCGCCGATCAGCCATCCGCTTGTAGTCGGCCTTCGCCTGGTCCAATTGAGTACGTAGCAAGTCTTGAAGCGCAGTGAGCTCCTGAAGCCAATCCTTAGCCTCCGAAACGTCCCCAGACGGGTCCACCGGAGGGTAGAACCGGGGATGGTGTCCATAGTTGGCAAAGAAAGGAGTCTCTTTGATGGATTCCTGCGTCGCATTGTTGTAAGCAAACTCTGCCAAAGACAACAAGGACGCCCAGTTGGTTTGCTGATAGTTGACATAGCAGCGCAGGTACTGCTCCAAAGTGGCATTAACCCTTTCGGTTTGCCCATCGGTCTGCGGGTGGTGAGCCGTGGACATCCGCACATCAATCCCCAGCAGCTTCTGGACAGCCTTCCAGAACTGGGAAGTGAATTGGGTGCCCCGGTCCGTCACCAGGCTCTGTGGCAGTCCATGCAGCCGAAACACATGTTGCACAAACATATCAGCAGTCTCTTTGGCAGTGGGCACCCCCACACAGGGGATGAAGTGTCCCATCTTGGTGAAACAGTCCACCACGACCAGTATCGTGGTGAAGCCCTTGGACTTGGGGAGGTCGGTGATGAAATCAGCCGAAATCATCTTCCAGGGAGCGGAGGGAGTCGGAAGGGGCTGGAGCAAACCGGCCGGCTTGCCCCCCTGGTTCTTGGCCCGGTGGCACACAGGGCAGGATCCCACATAGTCCTCCACATCCCTCCGCACTTTAAGCCACCAAAAGTCCCGTAGGACCAGCTGCAGAGTCTTAAAGAGCCCAAAATGGCCCGCCGCCTTAGAGTCATGACAAAGCTTGAGAATGTCCCCCCGCTCAGGGCCCGGAGAAACGTAAACAGAGTCCCGATGATAGAGCACCCCGTTCCTCACCTGAAATGGAGCCTGGACTCCCTTGGACAGCTGCTCACGCACCCAAGGGTCGTCCCGTTGGCGGGCCTGGACCCGCACACTCAACGGCCGCTTATCCACGGGGCCGGGCGGGGCCGCCGGAGCCGGCGCAGGGGCCGTTCGGGCGGCTGCAAAGTTCTCCGCTTTGAGCAGAGGCTGCTCGGAGGGGACCTCCCTCCGCGGACATACTCCGGCTTCGGGACAGGGCATCAGCTTGCTTGGTCTGCTTGGGGGTCACATAGTGAATGCGGAAATTGAATCGCTCAAAGAACAGGGACCATCTCTGTTGCCTCTGGTTCAATTTGCGCTGGGACTTCAGATGCTCCAAGTTCCGGTGGTCGGTGTGAACCTCCACCGGGAACTTGGCCCCTTCAAGCAGGTGTCTCCAGACCTCGAAAGCCACCTTGATGGCCAAAAGTTCCTTCTCCCAAATGGTGTAGTTCTTTTCCGGAGCCGTCAGCTGCCGGGAATAGTAGGCACAGGGCAACAAGTCCGTCCCCTGAGGCTGCAGCAGGATCGCTCCCACCGCCACATCCGAAGCATCGGCCTGGACGATGAAAGGGGTGCGGGGGTTGGGGTGCTGCAAAGCGGCTGAGTGGTGAACAGCTGCTTCAACTTGCGGAACCCCACGTCCGCCTCCGGCGCCCACGCCCCGCAAACACTGGGTGATCGGATCAGCCCACTTGGCAAAGTCAGGAATGAACTTTCTGTAGTAGTTGGCAAAGCCCAGGAATCTTTGAATGTCCTTTTTGCTAGCAGGAGGTGCCCAGTCGACCACTGCTTGTACCTTGGTGTCATCCATGGCAATGCCCGTAGGAGAGATACGGTAGCCCAGAAAGTCCACTTCACGCAAGTCAAAAGCACATTTCTCCAGCTTGGCATAGAGCCCATGGGCCCGCAGTCGCAGGAGCACCTCTTTGACATGGCGATCATGGGTCGCCTGGTCCGGAGAAAAAATCAGCAGATCATCAAGATAGACCGCCAAGTAGCGGTCCAAAAGGTCTCGGAAAATGTCATTCATGAAATGTTGGAAACATGCTGGGGCGTTGCACAAACCGAATCCCATCACCAGGTATTCGAAACTGCCCCACTTGGTCTGGAAGGCCGTCTTCCATTCATCACCCTGGCGAATCCGGACAAGGTTGTAAGCCCCCCTCAGGTCCAGTTTAGTGAACACCTTAGCGCCCCGCATCCGCTCCAAGAGCTCGGGGATCAAGGGCAGGGGGTAGCGGTTCCGGATCGTGATCTTGTTGAGTTCCCTGTAGTCATTGCAAAGGCGCAACTCCCCCGATTTCTTCTTGACGAAAAGAATCGGAGCCCCGGCCGGGATTGGGAGGGCCGAATGAACCCTTCCGCAGGTTCTCATCCAGGAAGTCTCGGAGAGCCTGTTGCTCTGGGTCCGAGAGCGGGTAGAGGCGCCCCCGCGGAATGGGGGCCCCCGGCTGTAAGTCAATGGCACAGTCATAGGGCCGGTGCGGAGGCAAGCGTTCCGCCTCCTTCTCACTGAAGACATCCCAAAATCCGGCATACTTCTTGGGCAGGGTGGCCACATTCTCCACCTCTTGAGCCTGGCACGCCCGGGCCGTCATGCAGTGGCCCTGGCAATGATCCGAAGAAAAAATTAACTGTCTCTTAGCCCAGGAAATCTGGGGGTCATGGAGCGAGCCACACAATGCCCAGGACAATGGGAAAATCGGGGAGCTTGGTTACAAGAAAAGAAATGTCCTCTTTATGGGAGCTAGTCCACATCCTGGTAGGGGCTGTAGAGTGAGTCACCGCCCCGGTTTTCAACACTCTCCCATCAATGGTCTGACACCCTTGGGCTCGTGGAGGTCAAGAATTTTAATCCCGCAGACTTGGCGTAGTCTGCATCAATGAAGTTGTTGGTCGCTCCCGAGTCAATCATGGCATGGACCATCATCGGTCCCGTCTCGGGCGACCACACGCTGACCATGACAAGGAACAACTGACCAGTCTTGGGTTCAGGGGGAGGGGTGGCGACGCCGGCCGAGTGAGCGAACCCTCTTACCCACGGCGGTACCCTCCCCCCGCGGCCTGGAGGGCTCCCTCCGGCTCCGAGGGCTGGCCACCGCCGCGGAAGCCCGAGGGGTCTTCCCACGCGGTTTCTGGGGCACCACGAAAATGACCGGGCCCCGCAGTACCAACAAAGGTTGAGTCTTTGGCGCCGAGCCTTCTCGGCAGCATCTACTTTGGGCCGCACCGTACCCAGTTGCATTGGTTCGGAGTCATCCACAACAGGAGTGGGGGCAGGGATCTGGCGGGGCACAAATTGGCCGGTCCCGGCCTCCCGCCTGGTCGATGGTTTCTCGGCCGTGCCGACCCCCCACCGTCTCTTGTGTTGTATGGCCGCCTCCGCCCGCAAGCTCGAGGCGATGGCCTCCTCCAGGTCGGCCGGCCGGGGCAATTGTAACATCTGTTGCTGAATCTCGGGCGAGAGTCCCGCTAGATACGTATAGCGCAGGGGTGGTCCTTCCCACTTGGTCTGGCTGGCCAACACTCGGAAACGGGAAATATACTGAGACAACGTCATGTCCTTCATGGTCAGCCGTGCTAAGTCCCGTTCCGCCAGGTCCTCATTGACGGGGGGTCCCCAGGTCGCCCGGATCGCATCTAGGAAAGCGTTCAAAGTCGCCACATGCGGGGACGTGCTGTTGATGAGGGGAGTTGCCCACGTCGCTGCCATCCCCTCCATACAGTTGAACACGAACCCCACCTGGGCTCGGGGGGTGGCAAACTCATTAGGCCGCAACTCCAGGTACATCCGAACCTGGGCAAGGAAAACTTCCACCATCGCCGGATTTCCATTGAAACGAGCCGGGGCATTCACCGACGGGTGCCGCCCCGCTCGGGTTCTCAGCTCTTCCACCTCCTGTTGCAACGCCACCACCTGCGGACCCGTCAAGTTCGCCATGGCGGCCGTGGAGACAATGGGAGCCTTGGTACGCAGCCGGCGGTTTCTGGTACGTCCCGTGGTGCAAAAAAGGGGTTCGAGGAGTTCTCCGGCCAACTGTCACGAACACCGACTTAGTGCGGCCCCTTTAACACACACACGGAGACGTAATAAAGGCTAACTAGTTTTATTGAATATAAAATAGTCCAAAAAGCAATTCTCATTAAGAGATCAAAGAATAAAGCAATCAGCAAAGCTGTAGTCCAATTAAGAAAGCAAAGTTCCAAAGGATAGTTCCAAAAGCATTCGTGGCAAAAAGCTTGGCAAAGTTTCCGGATTGACTCCGGATCAAAGCAAGGTATCCGCAGCAATGCGAATCAATAACAAGGTCAGGACTTGGTCCAAGGCGAGCCAAACTAGGCTCCGTGGTTCACTCCGCTTTCACGCCCTTCAGATCAGACGTGGCCGGAGAACTGAGGATCAGTTCCCACGGGGCCGTGCTGAATCCATCGGCGGCCGGCCCCTCGACGATCTAGGGCCCGGCGTCTCCAGTCTCTACTTTCCGAACGGCGACGGTCTAGGGACAGATGCCAGCTCCTCCTGCCCTGCTCTATGTCCCTGCGTCTGTTATGGGAACGGCCCCGCTCTTCCAGTTCAGTATCGCTATCTCCTTGAGAAGCAGCCTCCCCCGAACTTTCCCAGCCGCTGGCCTCCATCTGCTGCTCGGCCAGATCTTGGGAACCTCGGCCGTTTGGGAATTCATAACTATCTCCGCTATCTACTTCGCTGCCTCCCATCTCCACCTGATCCGCTCCTTCCCCGGGAGAATGCTCCCACTCGAAATCCCAGGCTAAACTCTCTGCAGGTGGACTGGGCAATTGCACTGCTGTCCAATCTTGCTCTGGGCCTTCCAACTCGTCCTCCGAGTCCCCTTCAGCCTGTGCGGGTCCTAATGGCATCGGGACCCCCGGCGCCTCGCCCCCTCCCATTGGCACGAACGGGCCCATGGGTGCTACATATAGATAGTGTTGTTAAAATATTTTCCTCTCAGCCCTACATGTAAATGTTGCCTACATACCAAGCTAAAACGATAAGGGCTAAAACAGTTAAATCCATGGATGTGTACACTTAAAAAAGGATGGGATGCAAAAGTTTTAATAAGAAGCTATGTTTTAACTTGATGCCTAACAAAAATCAACATTAGCACCAATTGCATCTGTAAGGGGAACGTATTGCATAAATTGAGGTGCCATAGCAGAGGAAACTCTCTCTCACGCCCTCATACAAAATATCACTCCTACTAGTGAAACATGGAGGACACCCCACCAAAATATCTCAGTTTGCAAACAGGTACATACAAGTGGAAACACCTCTTCAAGTATCAATGTCCTAAGATATGTCTGTCTGTATGTATGTATGTATGTAAAACATTTATATTCTGCCCTTCTCATCCCAAAGGGAACTCAGGGTGCAGCACAACATACAAAATGGCAAACATTCCATGCTGGGACATAGATTATACACATACATAAGCATTAAAATCATTTATCTCAACATTAGGGGTTTCAATGTCATCATCAGCATCTTGAATTCAGATCAGAACTGAATTGGTTATTATTTATTTATTTATTTATTTATTACTTAGGCTTCTATGCCGGCACTCTGGGGGCTCAGAAGCGCCGTACAAACACAGTAAAAACACAGTAACAAATTAAAAACAACGGCAGATTAAAACACAATATCACATAGTGGATTAAAAAACTAGTGTACAGATAGAACACAACAGGTGTTGTCTAGATAATACTCTGGTCTTGCTACTTCACTGCACAATCTGAAACTTTCAAATCATCTTCAGTCTCCTGTAAGAGCCTTATAGTAGTCTAATTGAGAAATTGCTGTTGCATTTACTATTGGAGTAGGTTATCCCTACCCAGGGAGGGCTTCAGCTGGTGTCCAATCAGAGCTGGTTCCAAGGGCTTCGAGCTGCATCCTACTTGGGCCACCAGAGCAAAACATGGTTCCCAAATCTCCATCTGAATGATTCTGTTTCATTTCATTGATCCTCAACCAATCCATTACAGGATGTAAGCAGTGGTCCAGCACATCAACAAAACCATTTGAATATAATAGCAAGCATAAGTACAGTTTAGTCTTATCAGCATACTGATAGCACCCCTTACTAAACTCTCTAAAGATCTTCTCTAGCTACTTGAGATCTCTCTCTCTCTCTCTCTCTCTCTCTCTCTCTCTCTCTCTCAACATGTGAAACAAGGTAGAACTTTGTGGCACTTCAGAACTTACAGTATATCCATGGGACCGAACAAGAATTCTCAAAGTTAGTATCATGGTAACCTAGTGCCCCCTATTCCCAGTCCTGTCAGATACTATGATCAATGCTGTCAAGGCCACTGAAAGATTCAGAAAAATCAAAAGCCATTGAAAATCCAGGAAAACTTATTATGGCTATAACCATAATAGGTTTTCAATCAGCGTAACTAGAGCTTGAAACCAGACTAAAATGGGTCAAGGCAATCGGTTTCCTCCATGAATGACTGTTTCCCATCCTCCAAGAATATCAACCTACCCCACAGCCAGATGCCTTGATCAAAGAGGGTATGTTAGTTTGTGCTAGTTTTCTTATATCTCTGGGTCTGTGTGGATCTTTTTCAGGAGGTGATGGATCACACCTTCCTTGAAGCCAGAAGGCACCTCATCCTGATGTTGTGAAACATTTACCACCTCTTGGAATAGATTTGAACAGCCAACATGGACAAGGGTCAAACTTGTGATGAAATGGACTAATTTGAGCATCTTGCTCATGTCTTCAGGCTGCAATAACTGACCAATAGAAAGAAACCTGACATGATGGACCACTGGGCACTTCTTCATAGTCTATGATAACTGTGATATCAGAGTTTGAGAAAATATGGCTATTTTAATCTCCAAAGTGCCTGACAAATTTGTCATGGAAGGCACTTGAGGATTCCACTTTTGGTCCTACTGATCCTGATTGAAACAAATGCTTCATGACCCAGAACAACATGCTGGGTGACATGTTAAGAACATAAAAGTGGAGGCATAATATGACTTATTTTGCTAACCTCACTAACATAATAGAAATGACAAAGAGATTTTACTAATATTTGTTTCACTTGTTCCATGAACTTCATCATCTGCACTTTTACTATTGTCTAACCCAGGCCTGTCCAACAGGTGGCCCGCGGGCCGTACACGGCCCCCCAGCCCCTTGGATATGGCACCCTACCCTCCAGCAAGAAATAAGATGGTTTTTTATTTAAAAATTCAATAAAAATATTTACTATTATTTATTATTATTTTTATTATTATTTTTAATTAATTTTTTTTGGTCCCGCCCCTTGGCTTTCCATTGGCCCCCTCCTCCTGAGGGAGGGAGGGATGTCTCTCGGGCCCCGCTCGTGATTGGAGGAGCGCTCGTGATTGGAGGAGGAAGGCAGCTCTGTGTGCGCACCCCCCTCCTTGCGCCAGGCCTGGAGGTGCGAAAAGCCTCCCCTGAGTCTCCTTGCGGCCTTGTGAGACCAAGAGAAGCAAGGAGCAGGGCCGCAGCAAGAGCGGGGGAGGGGCGTCGCCAGAGGCGGCTCCAACCCCGACTGCTGTAGCAGCATGGAAACGGAGCTCTTGGCAAGCCGGTAAAGGGGCTTTTCTCCCTTCCATCCATTTTCCTTCACTCTCTTTCCTTCATCCCTTTCTTCCTTCCCTCTTCCCATCTTTCTTTCCTTCCCTTCTTTCCCTCCCCTCCTTTCTCTTCTTTCTTCCTCTCTCCCTCCCCCCTTTCCCTTCCTTGCTTCCTAATCTCCTTTCTCCCCTCCTTCCTGCCTGCCTTGCCTTCTTTATTTCCTTCCTTCCGTTCTTCCTTTCCCCCCTCCCTCCCTTCCTTCCTCTTTCCTTCCTTCCGTTTTTCCTTTTCCCTCTCCCTCGTTCTTCCTTCCTTCCTTCCTTCCTTATGTTCTTCCTTCCCCCCCCTCCCTCCCTCCCTCCTTCCTTCCTTCCTTCCTTCCTTCCTTCCATCCCTTCTTCATCTCCTCCTTACTTCCTGTGTCACCCCTTTCTTTTCTGGCAGCAGCACACGAACACGGAGCAGGGCCTCCCTCCCTCCCTCCATCTCCCCCCCCCCTCATTGCTGTTTTCTTATTTGCTGTTGCATGGGGGGGGGGGGGGGGTTGTGGGGGAAGTTTGCCCCAATTCTGTTGTTGGTGGGATTCAGAATGCTCTTTGATTGTAGGTGAACTATAAATCCCAGAAACTGTAACTCCCAAATGTCAAGGCCTATTTCCCCCAAACTCCATCTATGTTCATATTTGGGCATATTAAGGCCAGGCTTCGAATAATAATAATAATAATGGGTTGCTGTGAGTTTTCCATATGGCTGCCTGGCTCTGTTCAATAAGCATTCTCTCCTGACGTTTCACCCACATCTATGGCTAAAAAGGCATCCTCAGAGGTCTGTTGGGGTTTGGCGAGTGGGGTTTATATCCCCACTGTGGGTGGGAGAAAAAAATAAAGAAGGAATTCTTGTCTGCTTGAGTTGGGTTTGAAGGTTGCCCTTGGACACCTTGATCAGCACTGGATGGCCTTGCAGCTTCAAAGCCTGGCTGAACATTTTACAGAAATACCCATGCTGCCCTAGAAACACCAGGAGAGAATAATGCTTCTGGGACATGGCCAGGCAGCCCAGGAAACTCACAGCCACCCATTATTATTATTATTATTAAACTCACATAATAAGATATTATAATAATTATAGTAGGGGGGAGGGGGGGAGGGGGCGGAGCCGGGGGCTTGGCCCCCCAGGTGATCTGTGACCGGAATTCCAGCCCAAGGTCCGGTAGAAGTTAGACAGCCCTGGTCTAACCTGTTTCATCACTTATAGACCTTCTGCATACAAAATGAATTATAGGGTCCACAATACCAGACTGCATCAATGCTTTCCATGTCATCATTCTATAATGCTCCCAAGACCTTGGATCAAATCTCCAGGTGGAAGATAGCCCAGAGCATTCAGGAATTCCTCAGATTCCATAAGTTTCTGAGAATCGACCATCTTAATAAAATGCCTTCTTCCTTGAAAGAGAATATGAGCCACCTTCCTACAGTGGTCATTCTATTGCCAAATAAAAGTTCCCAAAGAAATGATCTGATCACAAAAGCCACAGTTCCACATAGAATCATAGAGTTGGAAAAGATCACAAGGGCCATGCATTCCAAGCCCCAGTCTTGCAAGAATATGTAATCAAAGCACTCCCAATAGATGGCCATCCAATGTCTGCTTAAAAACCTCTAAAGCAGAGTACTCAAACTTTTTCAGTCACTGATATCTTTTTAAAGCAAAAGTTTATTGTGGAACCAAAGAAATGTTTATGTATTATATTAGATATTATGTTAGATATAGTATGTGTGTATGTGTGTGCATGTGTGTGGCATGGGCAAACTTTTTAACTTACATAAGTTAACATAAGCTTAACAGTATTTCAGTGGAAGACCCAAGAAGCCATTCAGTCCAACCCCCTTTTGCCATGCAGGAAAAGTACAATCAAAGCACCCTCAAAAGATGGCCATTCAGCCTGTGTAATAGTAATAATAATAATAACAATATAAACCCCAAGGGGCATCCAGTTCAACTCCCTATTGCAATGCAGGAAAAAAACACAATCGAAGCACTCCCAACAGATGGCATCCAGTGGAGAGGTGAAGAAGAAAAAAGTATTTTGACTGTAAGGGGGCTGAGGGGAAAGGCTTTTGGTGGTAAAGGAGACAGGTTGAAAAGGGTTTTGGTAGTGAGGGGGGGAGGAGCAGTAAAGAGGAGAGAAAACTTGGAGAGGGAAGAAAGAGGATGAGGGTAGAAAGGAAGTATGCTCCAAAGAGCCCCAAGAAGAACGCTTTGAGAACCAGTGCTCTAAAAATTCAACCACCTTCCAAGACATCATATTCCATTGCTGAACAGGTCTTACCATAAGCAAGTTCTTCCTAATGATCAAACAAACACAAAAACATGTCAACCATATCTTGTAACATATGTTGGAATAACAATGTTTTGAAATTGCCATATGGTTGTCATGGTAGCTATGACATCCTGCCTCAACATAGATGTTGAAATTTCCCAAGGCCATGTTCTGGAGTTCTCCAGTACCACCTATGCTACTGATACCACCTTGACCAGGTCAGGCAGGGAAACTGCTAGGTAGGGAGGATGGGCACTATATCAGTAGTATTTGCCTTCTGTCTTTTTGGGTCAACACAAGATACAAATCCTTAAAGCTGATACTAGCCTAGATGGATTTTCTCATGAGGCAGATGGAATCTTTATGAATGACAGCAACTCCCCTGTGACCCTCCAGATGCATTGGTGCTCGACAAAATATCCAAATGGACACATTTTGTGTTAGCCTCCTTATCTAGCCAAACTATTTTATGTTATTATGGACTGACCTATCTTTCTGAAGCAGCACAAACATACTAGTGCATGAATTGAAATAACAATCTGGATTTTGAAAAATAGTAAAAGGACTGATATATGGGATTCGTTTCAAGGATTTGTGCCGTATTTCCCTTATCTGTTCAGTTATAGTTCAAAAAGTTTTCCCAAACCTGGTTTTCTCAGCACCCTCTGCTTACAACATGGCAAATATGTGTTGGAACTCTCTCTCTCGCTCTGTGAGAGATTTTATTATCTCCTCTTTACACATTATTTGCATGTTTAGCAAATGTACAAAAATAGAACAATGATCGAAAGCTGAAATCAGCAGAACTCCTTTTGAACTTGAAGCAATTATGGGAGAAGTTGTCATAGAATTCAGAGTAAATTTGTCACCCACATCATTTTCTGAAGAACTTTGTGTGCCATTTTGTCAATCATCATCATCATCATCATCATCATCATCTTTATTTATAGTCTGCCCTATATCCCCAGAGGGACTCAGGGTGGATTCAAAACATAAAAGGAAAACATTCAAGTCCAAGCACAACAATACATCCACAGTAACACAATTTAGCAAGTCAACATATAAACACAAATTATGACTTAACAACTAAAATAAAAACAGTCTGTTATATCAGACATAAGACTGAACATCAAACATTGAACAGAAGCATCAAGCTTCATTATATTTAATGTTGAAAAATAGTCTTAAATATGTAGGAGCCTGAGAAGACCATTAGGCAAGTCCAAAAGTGTCATCAACTCAGGGCTTCTCTACATAATTCTGAGAAATCCCCGGATTCCTCAGAACTGTTCAGGAGCTCCACTTCCTTGCTGCAACATTGGTGGGGGGGAAAAAGAGACCAGACTGAATCCGACTCAACTCCACTGGATGGTCACCCTTACCATAAATCCAGCGGCCAACCATGTAGCTTCTGAGAACTCCTCATTGTGCCTGAGTGCCTTTGTTGACATTAGCAAAGGTGCCTATGTGATCAAAAAGAAGGAGGGCATAATGAACATGGACAGACTAACTTATTTTCTGAAACCACACCAAGCCAAACCCAAATTCCCTACCGATTGGACTTTATAAAATACATTTTTGATAGCAAAAAGAAAATATGCAAGTACCAGATGATTAAGTCTTAAAATCTTGACAGAAAAAATTCAGAAGTTAACTAACAAGAATTATTTTCTTATTTTTCTTTTTATTCTTATTTTTATTCTTACTTTTTCCCATTTTCATCACCCCTCTCCATTTTTCTCCACTTTCTCTCCCCCAGCCACCCATTTTCTCTACCCTTATTTTTTAACAATAGGGCTCTCTTTTTACCCCTCCACTCCTTTAGCTAGTATTTTTCCCATTTCCCAAACCTTCCACCCCTCCCAAATTTCTTACCCTGAATTCTTTCTCTCTCTCTCTCTCTCTCTCTCTCTCTCTCTCTCTCTCTCTCTCTCTCTATATATATATATATGGAGGAGGGGTAATCTGTCTAATCCTGACTAGACCCAGGTCTGCTAAGAGACTGCATCACATTCCTTCAGAATTCAATATGACTCCATATCTGGGATACCAGCAATGAAAAGGCCTTATCCAGAACAAACTTCACAATAGAGCTTATAAACTGGCAGAAAGGGTGGGCATGATCTGTCTCACCTGGAACTCCAGCCCACCCTCCTCTTCCTGCATTTTAATTGTCACAACTGTGGGTTGGGCAATTGATAAGGGTCTTGGAGCCACATGTAAGTCAGTACATACAGGTACTGGCAATTGAAGGGACCCACAGTTTGGGAACACTGGCTCTGGGATGCAGTTGTGACAGTGCCTATCCAAATCTCATCAGCAATTCAGATATCCTGAAACATCCTGTGGCTGGACTGACCCAGCAGTTGTCTAAGGGGCGGGATAATACAGCAGGGCAAATATGCCTCTCAGATAGGGAATCCATGACCTATTGGGTGGGCAAACCTGAATCAGCTGTAACCAATAAAATTGTTCCCTTATTTCATCCAACATACAGTGCCTTTGTTTTCATTGTGCTTGGACAGCCAAATCCCTATTTACTGAGGAACTTGGATTAAAACCTTTAAAAATTACTTAAGGCATGGGGGATCTGTGTGAGTAAAGGTCTTTCAGATATTTTGATCCCAAAGTCTAAGTTCTTATTGCTAATGTTAGAGCCGTTACAGTTTGTGAGGCAATATTTGCTTAAATACTTGTAAATGGCACCCTACCACTTTCCAATGAAATATATTATCTTAAATTATTATGGATATTTTGATTTCTATGGAATGTTCTGGTTCACACTATGGAGACAATTTTGTAAGTTTGTTCAGTTTGTTAGTTTTTAGGTGCTCTTCAGGAGTTGTTGATAAACCTTTCATTAAGTTTCTTGTGACTGATTAAGCTATAATCAAAAGTGGTAAGAGAATTATCTAATTAGAAAAAGAAAGCTGGATGGTTACTGTTTTTCTCAGTTGGGTGCCTTTTGATGGCTAAAGCCTCATAGTCTTGCAAGATAGGCTACTAAACTGTTTAGAGTTCTACATTTCAGTCATGATCTACAAACCCCAGAATTCTGCAGTGACTGCCTCTTGCAGAATTCTGGAGTTTGTAGTTTAGGGAGGGGCTTTTAAACTGCTCAACTAGAGAAGCCCTGAAACTCCCTAAACTACAAGTCCCAGAGTTCTGCAAGAGGCAGTCACAGCATTTAAAGTAGATTGAAGTGGAAAAATGCTCAAGTGTGATGTGGCCCTTAGAAGTTACTTTTTAACCTGTGGCCCCCCAAAACTGCCTTAGGTCTACATATGGTCTACAGGCTGGCATTTGCTCATTCTGATCTAGCCCGTCACTTCTCACTGTGATAAGCTCCTTAGGGTACCGTCACATCACCTGACCCTTTTAACCAAAGCTCTTGGGAGCTGAATGTGAAATTTTCTGTATGCAAAGCATGTACTCTATCACTAAGCCAGTAACAGAGTGTACCTTTCAAACCCCAGCAGTCAAATCAAGTGTGTGTTAGTGTGTGTGTGTTAGTGGGTGGGTGGGTGTTGGAATGAAAACATTTTAAGGACTATAGGAGGGTAAAACTAATGGGAAACCTTTCTTTTCTTCATTGGTGTAGCTTGATGTTATGTAGTTTTACTTTGAAACAGATCATTCACACTACAACACATATAATAGTGCCAGTCACCACATGGTATACTTGGCAGCTATTTTAAGCTTAGATCATATTACCCCCACTACAGCATTTGGCACCAATGTTCCCAACTAGTTTTGTGATTGATCTAAAAAGAAATTATCTCACAGGGTTTTTTTTGTTCTCTGAAATTAAATTTGACGACATGATCCCTATGATCCTTTCTTTTTTGTATGTTATTACTTTTTGGAACAGTGTTTTGCTAGCACCACAGGGGAAATTCAGTGAGGTTGTCAGTCAGATACAGTGAATTATCAGATACATTAGCTTCTCGTCCCTCTTACATTTGCTTAAGAGCTTATAAACTACAGAAAATAAAAAAGTGCTAAGCAGAAAGAAATGACCTGTCAAGGATATTTGTGAATGACTTAAGAAAGAACTGGGCCAGTTTCCAAACTCACAATCAGAATCTCATAGGGCTCTTCTACACAGTCATATAACTCAGAATATCAAGGTAGAAAATCCACACTTTCTGCATTGAACTGGGTTATCTGAGTACACATTGCCATATTATCCAATTCACTGTGGATTTTATACAGCTGTGTGGAAGGGGTTTTTATTTTACATTAACAGTATGTGTGTGGATGGGGAGGGAAATGAGCTCTATTATTTTGTTTGTTTGTTTTAATGCAAAGCATCTGTCATTATGCTATTCTGTAAATCTCTGGTGTGGCCACACTAACAGTATTTCAAAAAACAAGTACGTATTTTAAATATTAACAGTTAACTCACTATATCCACAGATTCTGCCATCCATGGCTTGAAAAACTTTTTTTAAAAAAATCTCAAAAAGCAAACCTTGGCCATTTTATATGAGGGAAACCATCAAGATAAGTCTAACATAAAGCAAAGAGAATGGCAGAAAAAGGAAGCAATATGTTAAAATAATGGAATGTTCTGATATTAAAATGATGGCAAAAGGGGGCGCCGGCGCTGAATCCTCTTGTTCTTCCCTTGTCCAATATGTTAAAATAATGGAATGTTCTGATATTAAAATGATATTAAATGCCAGTAATATAGCCCAGTGTTTCTCAACCTGTGTGCCGTGGCACACTAGTGTGCCGTGAGCGATCATCAGGTGTGCCGCGAGAAAAGCTCTCTGCCCCCCTTCCTTCCCCCCTCCTCCTGCCGAACTCCTGCTGCTTGGGGGAGGAGGAGGAAGGGCCGGGCGGTGGCAAAGAAAAAGAAGAAGGGGCTGGGGCGCCGCCTCCTTCGGCCGTTTCCCCAGCCAGCCTCCAATCCGCCATGACTCCCACCATGACTCTCGTCCCTCGCTCGCTGAAGCCGCGTGGAGGAGGAGCCCCGTCCACTGAAGCCCGTCCACCACTCATGCTCCTCCTCTGTGAGAGAGCTGAAGCCGGGGAGGGGCAAGGCATGGCGCCTCCCCACTCCCCGAGCTTTCAGCGCTCACACAGCTTTGCCAGCCTTGAGGGGGCTGTGCCAAGCCAGCAGTGGCAGAGCCAGCACAATGCTGGCTTGGCACTGCCCCCTCAAGGCTGGCAAAGCTGTGGGAGAACTGAAGCCGGGGGCAAGGCATGGCACGGCTTGGCTCCTCCCCCTCCCCCGGCTTCGGCACTCCCAGCAGCTGCTCCCAGGCCACCATCCCCCAGCCGTTCTTTACTGTGTTAGAGTGTCATTTTGGTTGGTGCTGCGCCCCCGGATTTTTTTAATGTTAAAAGTGTGCCGCAGCTCAAAAAAGGTTGGGAGACACTGATATAGCCTATACAGTAACATTGAGAATACAGCAATGAATCAATGGCATCTATAAAAGGAAAGGGCTTTTGGGAGAACTATCTAGAGAAGTGGGGTCACCACTTAGAAGGATCCAAGGCACCATTTTGGGCAGTTGTACCTAGAGAAGGCATAATATCTCTGGGTTTGTAATTTCAGCGATTCCCAGGGTTCCATGTCATTGAGCCATGGCACTCAAAGTGGTTTCAAACTGCATTAAACCTGGGCTGTAGATGGACCCGTTGACCTGTGGGTTACTATGGCCAAGTGAAAATTTGAATCCTGTTGTCCAAGAGCTCCTGTCAAACATGTAAGCAAATAACCACACAAGCTCTTAACTTATCTCCATCTTAATTTTCCTGAGTAGCACAATTCTAAGATTGCTTGTTTAGTTTATCTGGTGGATTTTTCTTAAGGTGGTCAGGCAGTTTTCTCTGCCTTCATGATTATTCATCAATACAGGTAAATGTAGATTTGCACACAAATACACTGCACTAGTAAATCGGAGAATAAAGATTTAGATACATAAATAATGTACAGATATACAATAAACACACACAAACACACACACACACACACACACAAATGCATGTACACATACAAGTCAGGATTGGAATGGGAATTCATTGATTTCTCTGCTGGGGTCAAATCTAGAATTCCACATAAATTGAGAAAGTTGTGTAGGAAGGAGAAACTGCATGTAGAAGTTTTTTGTAATTCACTGCACCTTTTTTGTTCCTGGCACAACAAAAACTGCATAGTTTTTATTTAAAAAATTACATGACCTTGCAGGAAACATCTACATTTACAATCTTTTCACTACACACAGAAACTGCAGCTTTATGATAGAAAAAACTACCCACTATGTAGTTTTTCATTGTGAACTAACAAAAATGTACAAAATTAAAACTAAACTGCATTATATATCCTATACAAATACATACACACGCACACAGATACACAGTAGATATGTATACAGATATGCCTACATGCAATCATATGCATGCATGCCTGCAAACACACACAGAGGAAATGATCCTCGCTTAATGATATTTTTGACAATAAAAAGTCTCCTCTGAGGAAAACATACTAACAGCAAAAATGAGCAATGTTATAAAAGATGGCCTGTTTGACAGACTTGCTTGGTAATCCTTTAGATTGATACTAGACAATATATTACATGCTACTTCATAACTGACAATGTTTCCCTTCACTCTAGGTATAATCATCCTCTCCATTCCTGCCCCTAATTCCTCACAGCTAAAACAGATCAGATAAATTACCACCCTGCCAAGTGAAAATATGTGATGATAGTTGTCATTTATTTTAAAATACTTTGTCACTTGTCTTCCAAAGTCATCATTCCCTTAAATTAAGATGTAGCATGCAGAGGAGGTGTTCACTTTTGGTATACATGCTTTGCTTTCGAATCGACACTGTCAGGGCATTTGATCAATGGCTTTCCTCCTCCTTTAACAAACTCTCTGTCAAAGGACCATGGGACAGCCCCCCTTATTAAACAATACCACAGGCAGGCTCACATAGGGTTGACAACATTACAGCAGCAGAGTACAGTCAACACAGACACCAGCATAGTAAATACATGACACCCTTTCATGCTACAAAACTATAGTACTATGAACCCAGTCTAGCTGCCATGGTTGCACTCTATGTAATTCTAGGATTTGCCATTTTGAAAGTATTGTTGAGGTTCAATGTATTGTTGAAGGCTTTCACAGCCAGGGTCCCCTGAAGATGCAGGTGAAACATCCACAGCCACAGATGCAGGGGAAACATCAGGAGAAAATGCTGCTAGAATATGGCCACACAGCCCAGAAATCATACAATACCCCAGTGTTGAGGCTCTTGGCCAGAGAGAACCAGTGTTTCAACAAATGACCAGAATTCCATAGAATGCTGCAATGGGCATTAAAGTGGAACCATAGAAGTATAATTATGCGGAGTGAAAGGGCCCAAGGTGAATTGTCAAAGGCTTTCATGGCCGGAATCACTACGTTGTTGTAGGGTTTTTTGGGCTATATGGCCATGTTCAGGAGAGAATGCCTCTAGAACATGGCAATATAGCCCAAAAAAACCTACAACAATGTGGCCCAAGGTGAAATTATAGACCCAGTAAAGCTATTATCCTACTAACATGCCTTATGAAGAGATTTCACAATACTATGCCAGAGGTGGCTAGAGATCTGCAAAATCATAGGAGGGTTCTGAGTTTGGATGGAAGGCAGCCAAAGCAGAAGACTAAATGCCCCACTCCCCACAAAAAACCACACAAGGCACTTGATAACCCATACAACTCACAGAATCATAGAAGAATAGAGTTGAAAGAGATCTCGTGGGCAATCTAGTCCAGCCCCTGTTAAGAAGCAGGAAAATCGCATTCAAAGCACTCTTGACAGATCCAGTCTCCACCTCCAAAGTCATTTTGGTATTCAAAGTCATTTTGGTATTCAAAGTCATTTTGGTATTGATTGACATGCCAAGGCATCTACCTGATAGTGCTTAATGTAACGACTGGTACTGCATAGCTGTTTAATTGATTCTTTATTAGGAATACTGTGCCCAGCACTTGACTGAACTACAGATTGAAATCCAAGAAAGCTCAAGCTAACATAAAACTGTTATCAAACAAGTAGCCAGGTTAGTCACTTGCAGAATAAAAGGGTGGAAAAAGGAGGGATTAAAAAAGAAGAAGTATGGCAGCACCTTTAAAATTTTGTTCATAGACCCATAGAATCTATTTGTTGTTGTTAACTGACTTAATGAATGAAACGCCTTCAAGGCACCTTGTCATCAACAGCCCTGCTCAGGTCTTGCAGACCTAGAACATCTAGACAGCTCCTTTAATGCGGAAACTTCCACAATAAAAAGGGGGCTGTCCAGTCGATGTTCTGAACAAACTGGAATCAATCCACCACAAATCAGGAAAATCCAGGATTGTGGCAAATGAATTAAATAGTGGGTTTATTCTGCGCCTTCTTGGAATGCATGGGATAAACCCACTACTTCCAGTGTCTGGACTGAAATCCAGACAGTATTCCTACAGTTTACCAAGCTAAATTAGCCTGGAAAACTGTGGAAATACCAACCGCCTCCCCAGAAACCCCCCAAAAACAGTAAAAAAGAAAATAACTTACCTGGGCTCCATCAGATGGTTGCTGGAGTTCTCCTGGCATGTACAAGGAGAAAGGGGGAGGGGAGGAAAATCACCCCCTTTCTCCTGGCGTGTCATTTGTACACGCTTGGAGAACTTCGGCAGCCATCTGATGCAGCTCGGGTGAGTTCTTTTCTTTTCTTTTTTAAACTGTGTTTCAGGGGCTTCTGGGGGGGGGGTTACAGTGCCCCAGTGTTCTACTGGGAAGTCCCAGTAGAACTTCTGAACATCCATCCCAGAAAGTGTGCAGTTTATGGAGTGAATGTATATGGTCCCCAGGAAGATCCACATTTTAAATGCAGATTCTCCTGGGATAAAGACCTGTCTGGAAATGCCCCCAGGGCCATGGGTTCCCTAAATGTGGTCTTCCTCTTTTCCTACTCCCGTCTACCTTACCTAGCATTGTTTCTTTTCTATTGAGTCATGCCTTCACATAACATGGTAAAATGCCCCCATGATCTCAAAGGCTTTGGGGAAGGCAGTTGTGACTTTCCAAATTTGCCTGGGACGCTAATGCAGCAAACCCCTAGCTTTCCATAGCTGACCTGCTTGGCCATTGGGTGGCCTTGGGGTACTCCAGTCATACAACCCCAGTCCCAGGAAAACCCATAATAGGTTCACTTTAGGGCCATCATGTCATGCCCCAGCCTGACTCTAGCACTCAGCAAGACTCACGCCATGTTAAATCCAAAGCCTTAGACAGGCCTGAAAGAAAGATACTGCAGAGGCCTCTAGTTCACCAAGCGTTCAAGGGCATCCGCAGCCCTTCTAATTCCCAGACCGATAAGAAGGCCTGGTACCACAAAGCAGTGGTGCCTCCCAAAAGTCCAGGTGTCTTCACTAACGAGCTGACATTCCAGTCTCAGCCGAGAGGCCCGGGAGGGGCAAGCCCCACAAGCGAGCCTGGGAAGAAGCTCCGACGCAGCTTGCGTCTTCAAGGGGGAAAACCTACTTAAGCTGCTTCCCTTTGGCTCTAGGCATCTCTCGCCAACGTTTAGCTTTCAAGCCAAGCCTTCACGAAACTTTGCCTGGGCCATTGGGCCTTCCAGCCTTTGGACTCTATTTGCCAAGTCTTTGTGTCAAGAACTTATCCCTGGATTTAGCCCATTGGGGCATCAAGACTCTTTTTACCTATTTTGATCCTGTTTTACTTTTGGACTATTGCTTTGCAATACCGGATGCTTGACAGGAGCATCAGTGGACTATATTTTTATTTTCTTTACTCTTTTCCTTTATTCTAAATAAAGCATTTAATCACGGCTGGTCTCAAGTGGTTTACTGAGGGATCCTTCAGGTCTAAGGTGCAACACATCATAAGTCAGAATTGACTTGAAGGCACAACAACAACAACAACCAATAGGGTGATTAACAATCTACAGGAAAACAATTTGGTCATCACAAATGTTTTTAAAAATCTAAAAAAGATCGGGATTTACTGAAATAAGATGCTGTAACAAAATATGTCATGTGTATTGTGTGATCATTTAGCACTCTGTTCACTCTAATAACTTGTAGTAAACCTCCAGGTTTTGAAATGGGAGTGTTTAAGATTTTAACTCAAGCAATTCTTGTTCTGAATTTGACCAAAAATGCAAATCCCTTCATATTCAGTATGACACAATTTGAGAAAAAAACATAATGGGAGAAAGTGGATTTTATTTTTATAGGCCCAGGGGTTTCAGTAATGAACTCTCACAGTTTGGGTTTGAATCCCTCTGCATTCCATCTTGTCAGCATTCAATTAAGTCACAATTTTTCCCCCCAGGAGTCTCATCAACTACAATATGCTAATGGAAGCACATACATGTCTGGGATACCTTTGCCTATTGAATTTGATCAGTGCAAATGGAATGAGAGTAATCCTTCCTGTAAACCTGTTGTGGAGTTATGAATGCATCATCTGGAGTGATGTATTCATAACGGTGTGGTATTCACAATCCCTACGTAGTTTAGGAGACACTTTATTGTTGCTGTTGTTGTCTTCCTTCACATTGTTTCTAATTTACAGAAACTGTAAGCTAACCCTATCATTAGTTTTCTGAGGCTAAGGTTATTGAATGTGTGTTCATGGCTGAGTAAGGATTCAAATCTTGTTTTCTAGATTTGTAGTTCAGTGCTCAAACCAATACACCATGCTGGTTCCATAGGGACACATAGGAGCAATGAAAGTAACCCAATTCTCACTTACAAGGAAGTAGTCACTGTGCTTGAGAGGGATCCATTTTCCACTTGTTGGGGAGCAGCTGATGATGTTTCCACATCCGCTCATAGGAATGACCTCCTTCATGTAAGGGTAAATTGCAGCAATGGTCCTGGTTCTGCATTTTGCACTGGGAATCACTTACTGGATAAGGTGGGCATGTCAGTCAGCTGTTTCTTGAACAACAGAGGAAGAGACCTCTGACAACCACAGCAGATGTTTCCCAGGAAGTGGAGATGTGGTTAGATCAGAATTCACTGAGCAGCTCCATAACTCTGTAGTCACTTTTTCTTTACTGCCCAATATGACTGGGTATAGTTTCATTTCCCTCCTTCTGGGTACTCTATGATAATATACAAATGGCATGCTTTGTATGGAAAGAATTGCAAGTTATTGTTTTGTGTCTTATTTTGTTTTAAAGTTTAAATACAGGAGAAAGTGAAACTGATAGCCTTTTGTCAGTCTACAGTATGATCCCCATGGATATGTTGCAAGGATCCAGTGCAGGGCCATAACCAAGATTTTGATGGGGGAGGGCTGAGTTTGATTGGGGGAGGCCACTCTGGGTGAGAGAGGGTTTACCCTAGCAAACCTTTTGTATTGTTATCCCAATTCCCCCATGCATATGGGATATATTGAGCATGGTGATCAGATCATGCTATGAATACACATAACAGTTTAAATAATGTACCAGTAAGGCCTTCTCGTGGACCACCCTGAGAATTTGGGGGGGGGGGCTTCAGCCCCCAAGCCCTCCCTGGGTACATGCCTGTGAATATCTGAAACCACGTATGATAGAGAACCCTATACTGTAACTATACTTGGACTGAAAGCATACCATAGAATTGGAGGGCCAACAAGCATTTCTGGGTAGGGGGTAGATATTTTTTTGGGGAGAATAGGCAAGTGGAACTCTGGGTACCAAGTTGGTAGAAAGAGGGACCATATTGTACTTGTAAACAAAAGTCTTTTCACATCCTATTTGGAAAGGCTTAGGAAGAAGAGTAGATTCTTCTACCTATAAATCATGCAACCCTTTTGTTGAGCTATAGCGTTTCACAGAGTTTGCTAAAATCATCTTGTGGACTATCATTTCCAGAATCCTAGACATGCTGGTTGCAGATTCAGAGAATTTTAATCCAGAAAGGTAATTTTTGCAAGTTCTGGACCTTTGTTTGTCCCTGGAAAGAAGGCCAAATTCAGAGACTAGACACCTTTTAGACAAATTCTGATGGAGTCTAGCAATCAGCTTAATGGGGCAAAATCCCAACATAGTGAGGTTATTTGCCCCAGGTATAGATTTATTTCTCTGCTTTGGGAATGTCTCCCTGCCTTATGAGTCTCCAGATTTGTGACTCAACTGTTATCCCTGCTTTTGAAGATTGTAGAAATGCACTGAGAGTATTAATCATGCCGACATAGATCTGCCTTCCATTTGATGAGAGACCCAACTAAGTCATGAAGGAAAAGAAGAGAATCAATCTGCCTGATTGCCCTGACTCTTCATTTTGCACTCCACAGCCCCTTGCTGAGAGTAGCAGCGGGGGAGCCAGCGGGGGTTTATCTAACACCTTGCCACAAGATGGCGCTGTGGACTGTGGAAATGACAGCCATGTGCCAGAGACACACACAGCTGAACAGTGCAGGCACAGAGATGGAGAACACATTGTAGTGAGTGCTGATCTGAACAATAACAACAACAGATTTTTTTCTGACAGAACAGCAGTGTATCTTTGGCTGCAATCATGTTGAAGATCTTGTAAATCACTTATTATCTGAGCCTTGAATGCAGGCCCAACGAGGGGGAAATCTATCAAATATTCTCCTGTGTTACTCTGACAAAATTAAACAGAATATAGTGGCTGAATTAATGGAAGATAGTGCACTTTATATTATCTATAATGGTAGAATCACTTTCCGCAGCTGCTATCAAACTGCAAGTTTATTTTATTAATGCTTTGAATTTTCTTCATTTTTAATTTTAAGGATTGCCATTGCATTCACTGTTCAGACCATTTGTTACCATTTTAAAGTGGTTCAAAGGTAGATTGTAATGCATTTTATTTGACCTCTTAACAGATTGTTTTTGTTACTCGGATTATGAAATTGCCATGGCCTTTGCCTACATTCACACTCACATATACAAAAACTGGGGTTGGCTACATATGCACACATGCACATGTGCACATACATACAAGTCTGGCATCCCTTACCTGGAATTCTGAAATCTGAAATACTCTGAAATTCAAAATTATCCACATGTGTGGCTGAGATAGCAACACTTTTGCTTTCTGATGGTTCAATGTACCCAAATTTTGTTCCATGAGCAAACTTATTTTAAAAATTGTGTACAAAATGACCTTCAGAATAAGTATATTACCTTCAGGCTATATAAGATGTATATGAAACATAAATTAATTGTGTGGCTTGAACTTGGGTCCCATATCCAAAATATTTCAAGATGTATATAGGTGCAAATACAGGTGCTCCAAAATCTGAGGGGAAAATGAAATCCAAAACATTTCTACTCCCAAGCATTTTGAATAAAGAATGCTCAGCTTGTATATATATTGTCCCCAAAAGTGGCAATCAACGCAATGACAAGATAATTAAAAACATTTTAAAAGAGCAGAACATTAAAATCTTTATAATAATCACAACTGAAAAGGCTAAATTGAAAAGAAGTATGTTCACATCCTTCCTAAATAATGTTGAGATTGATTGTAAGCATGGGAACTGATTGTAAATCATCATCATCATCTCCCCCTCCATCACCCTAAAATCACACCCCAGGGATGATAATTCAAAATCATCATTGTTCTTTGAGAATATTTTTCAGGGTGATTGACAGAGCAGGGAGCTTTTCGCCATTATCCATCTCCTCTTTATGCACTGTAGAAACTACAGTGCATATCAAGTACCATGAGTTGAATTTGAGTCTTCTGAATAGTTATTGCTATGCCTACTGTGTCCACATTTGTGCTCTTTTGCACATAAATCAAAGCATGGAAGTTAATTGCTGATGCTAATAACATGCCATCTACTCAAGAAGGGCCAAAGGAAATGTTATGAGAGATACATAGGCCTACTGCTGAGGGCAGGAGCCCTGCATTTCCTCTTGCATATCTGCAGAATTAAAAAAATCTCTCCTCCCCACTCCTCATCTCTGAAACGGAAGTTCATGAAACAATATCATCACACTTGGAGCTTTCCCACCATCTCTCAAGATGCACCCAAGGATGTAGATGGAGTAAAGTGACTGAAGAGAGGGATACTAGTCAAACAACATCTTCCCAGCCTTTGACAATACATCTCTGTGGGGAGAAACCGTTCCAAGACACACAAAATTGGAAAAACCAAAGTCCACCTGGGGTTTTCCACAGATATATAAACCCAATGTTTGTAGCTTCCAACAGACCTCACAACCTCTGATGATGCCTGCCATAGATGCAGGTGAACTTCAGGAGATAATGCTTCTAGAACATGGCCATACAGCCCTAAAACCCAACAACAACCCTATCAAATATTTCTTTTTGGCAAAATTTGTTCAGAAGAAGTGTGCTGTTGCTTTCCTCTGAGGCTGAGATAGTAAAACATGCCTCTGGTCACCCAGTTGGTTCTATGGCCAAGTGGGATTGAACCCTGGTCTCCAGAGTGACAGCGCAACTCTCACACTACTACATCACGATGCTGGCTCTCTTCTAAATACATATTGCCCACAGGCTTTCCCTAGAACTAGGCATATGCAGAGGCTTCCAGAGGTGGATGTGTTAGGGCCAGCTCTGAAGTGATGTGGGACAAATGCTGTGAAGCTAATTCATGAACACAGAGCTTGTCTGTTATGCACCAATAAATAATAATAATACACTTTATTTATATCCCGTCCTATCTTCCCAATGAGGACTCAGTAAACTAGTTTGGTGCCATTAGATCTTGTAGAAAATGCTGTCAAATAGTTACTGTTGACGATATGTGTGTGCTTCATCTCTGCTTCAGCAATAAAATGTTTTGGACCATTCCAGTGTCTCATAAGTTCTATAAGAACCTTGTTAAACTGAAGACAAAATTATAAACCTCAGGCCCAAATCGCTGCCATTTTCTGACTTATTTGAGGGCAACAAATCCCTTGTTCTGAAAGGAATGAAGAAACCGAAGCAACTTCCAGAAACAATCATGTCTCCTATCCTTTATTTGGCATTCATTCATCAAATGACTTGATGGCTTATTTCTCCTCCTATCCTTCTTCTCATCTTTGGCTACTTTCTATATTTCTGTCATACAGTGTTTATATTTTCTCTTTATATTTTGCTTTGTCTTTGCTCTCTCAATGGTTTTTTTTCTTTCCTATTCCTCATAGAAATAGTCTTTCCCCTTTTTACTCAAAAAAGGTGTGATGAAAACAAACAGGGATGATAAGGAGTCTATTAATAGAATAATCCTATATGTGTCTGTTGTTGGACAATTCCAGTTCTTTCCCTCCTTCAGTTGTTAGAGCAATTGGGTTTTGGGTAGGACATGCAAAACTCTTCTGGTTTTCTCCCCTAAAGCACACCCAGTTTGTTCTTCCTGATTTTTGAAATTGATGATGATACATCTATTTTGTATATATTTAAATAACTAAACCATGTGGTCTGTGAAAGTTTCTATAATTATCTATCATATTAAAATGCATGCTGCCCTTTCTCATATCTCTGTTCTTCCTCTCTTCTCCTTCATCCATGCTTCACTTCTCCATCACCAAGATGGTAAGTTAAGAATGAAGGTCCCCCATATATATAGTTAGGCTCTCAATGCATAAGTAAATGTAAAAACTATTGGTATATGTTTTCTAAGGATTTCTTCACAAGGCCCTTTTGGGCCATGCTGTTTCACCAGTAGTTGCCAGTGAAAGGGAAGGTGTGTGGGGTGGCTTGTGCCCCCATCATACTGTAGGGATGGGACAGGGCACATTGACACCCTGTTCCCATCAGATTAGAGAAAGGTCAGCAATGCGTGGCACCATGCATGTCCCGCTGCCCTTTTCCCCATCATATGGGGAAAAGGGGAGGAAATACACATATCAAAACACACTTTTCTCCCCATGCCGGTGGAGGAAGCACCTTCTGGGGCTTCCCCTCCACTTTGTGAAGAATGTAGGAAGGGCCTGCCTAGCATCATTTGATGATGCTCAACAGCCCCCATTCAGACCTGGCCAAAAGTGGCAAAACAGGGCTGTTTTAGCCCCATGTGAAGGTCATAAGTTTTAGCCTGAACCTGCTTGCTGTGTTAATGTTTGAGTCCGTTTTAGTTCAGGGAAACTGTAAAAGTGAGGCACACTTGTTTGATACTTTACTAAAGTGAAGGCTGATTCCTCTTTTAGCTTTCATACTTTCCCCAAAAAGGGCTGGCACCTCGGACAACTCTAATTCTCAATATCTATTCAAATGCAAGCCTCATTTAGTTTGAGATAGATGCTATCGGATTCCAGCCTCAGAATATTTCCTTCAGTCCCTTCTCTAAGGAGCCCTTCAGGCTGTGCGCAATTGACGTTTGAAGACTGGTTTTCAAGGAGAGCATTGTGATGTGCAGAACGTAGCAGGAAGCAATAAAACCTTCAGCAGAACATTACAAACCATTAGGAAAACCAAACTTTATTTATCTGACTGATTGAGGGTAATTTGGGTACCAGCGCATGTGTATGTGTGAGACCTTGCTTTGTCCTCTGAGATTACTAGGGAAAGGTTTCGATAGGAGAACTTATTTTGTCTTGGTGAAGGTGAAAGGATGTTTTGCTGAGGGATGAAGAAGCTGTGTGGGGAGAGGGAGAGAAGCCCAAGAAGCCCACTATTCATATAATATGGATTTTTGTGAATTGCTCTCAAAAACCTTTTCCCAAAGGCCAATTGTGTAAATTTACATATTTTAGGACAGAGAACCGAAAAGAAAGGTTTTTTGATTGCACATCTGAGAACCTCCCAGCCAACTAGCTAGGGTGTAAGATTCAAAAGGTTATTGTATCTCATTATGGATATTGTACACATATCTAGATATTTGTGGAATGACAGTTCTCAGAATTCCTCAGCATTAGCTATACTAGCTTGAGGTGTTAAAAATGGCAATTCACCAATATATAGATAACTACACAGTTCCTGAATGAGATAGATGTAAGGCTACCATCAAATACCATAATCTAAAAATCAGGCATATTTTGGAGCCTAATGTACTATGTTAATGGTGTATCTATCTACTTCTATGTCACCACTTTTATTTTTCTTTTAGTCAACTAAGGAGTGTGGAACCAGAAACATTTTGCCTATTAATTGAACTATTACATTCTGTTTGTTAATCAGTCCAATAAACATATATCCATGTTGGTTGTATCCAATGTTACATTAAACAGAATTTTTTTTAATTGCATTGTTCTGCTCGTGGCTACTTATGGAACAGCTAGTGCAAATATTTTATGGTTCTGAATTAACATTTGCACAAGGATGGAAACTGGATTTCTGAAAGTGATAGAATCTAGACATAGTGCACAGTCCTTTAATTTAAATACAGTCAGAAAAGTAAAAATCGTTTTTTTAAAAAAAAACCCCACATTTCTACAGGTTTGCCTAGTTCAAATAAAAGGCTGAATATAAAAGTCTAGATAACTAACAGCGGCTAAGGGTACATTTCAGTGATTCTCTACCTGTGGGTCCCCAGGTGTTTTGGCCTAAAACTTCCAGAAATCCCTCACAGTTTACCAGCTCTTAGGATTTCTGAGAGTTGAAGGCCAAACCATCTGGGAACCCACAGGTTGAGAACCACTGTGTCACAATGCAGGGTGAAAAGGTAAATTGTCCAAAAAAGGTAAAAACAGGTGAAAAGGTAAATTGTCCAAAAGTATCAAAAGTTCAATCAAAATAGTAAAGAGTTCCGAAGTAAATCCAAAGGCAAATAACTTGGCAAAAGCTTCCGCAAGAACAATGCGGATCAAAACAGACTTGGTCCATGGCAATTCAAACAAGGCAAAGTTCATGGAATCAAAGGCCCAAGAAACTTCTTGGTCAACACGAGCCCCAGTCCAGGCTCCGTGGATCTTCACTCGCTTCACTCCCTTCAGATCAGAAGTGGCCGAGCAACTGAGGATCCATTCCCACGGATCCTATACTTAATTCCCTTGGTGAGACCTACGCCGCTCTAGGCTTCTGCGCCAATCATCATCCCATTCCAAGCTCTCCGTGGGAGATGAAGTCCCAGCTGCCTCATCATCCCCTTCATCTGTATCCCCATCAGCCTCAATTGGCCCTAATGCAAGTGGGACCCCCGGGGCAGCCCCCTGCCCCCCCGGCACGAATGAGAACGGGGTTGCTACACACTGATACATTGTAGGATGAATGCAATTTGATACTACTTAATTGTAAGTGTTTGGTGCTATAGAATCCCAGGTGGTGTAATTTTACAAGGTTTTTAGCCTTTTCTGTCAAAGTTTGCTGTAACTTCACCAAACTTTTAATTTTAGGTTTCCATAGCATTGATCCATGGAAATTAAAGTTCATTCATTCTACAGTGTAGATGTACCTATGAAGGAGAGGCTCGGTACACATTCACAAATAACTGAATGTAAGATGAACCCAATTGACCTCTCCCATCCCAAAATGTAATCCCAAATTATGTAAATAGAAGGATGAATGATCCAAGTAGCACTGCAATCCTCTACATACACCATAATACAATTGTGTGGTATTGTGCTTTGCTCAGGCATGAAAACGATTGCAAGAATTAACTTGGTTTTCTCTCCATTCCAAAACAGGGCTAGGCGTGTTCAAAGTGTTCAAAGCAAGCAACAGGAAAATTACTGTATTACAGCTATCATAGACCGGCATAAAAAGTCAGAACAGGATGGTTACAGGTCATTGCTACCTAATGAAAGTAACAATAATTTAAAATAATCAGGCAAATGGCAGCGTAAGTTTCAAGAAACCCATAGCAGAATCTGCTAATTAATTTTTGGCCTCCTTAACTACAGGGTATTTGAAGCCACATGTTATGAATCATTTTCAGTTGAGATATTAAAATCAGATTACAAGAGAAAAGCCTTGTAAATATTTGCCTTCAAATGAGTCTGAGAATAAATATATATTCAGTAATTCATCCATATTTAGCAGATATTAAAGAGACAAAGCATAGCTTTAAATTCAATTATCATTTTATACAAAGGGAGGAAATATGAAACTTGGCTTGATTAGCTTGTTTCTTCCCATGCTTTGTAATACCTTATTAAAATTTGAACTTTGAAATTGATATTATCAGTCAAATAATGTCAGAAGAAATATTTAATCTGTGGTTAGAGCCTTAGTTAACAGAAGTTTTATTTGAAGTGTGTTATGTCTAAAAGAGAGAAAATATATGAAGGAAATCCAGACTTGATCTGGAAAGTTGATTTCACTACTGTAATTCCATTTGAAACTTCAATACCTAAACAAATCCTTTGGATCTCACCCAACTAGAATTAGAGGTTTATTTTTTGTTGTGGAAAGGGTGTCATTTTTTGCCCTTTCCTTATGTCCTGAAAAAATCCGATCCATATTTCTTTTTATGGGGAACCTAAAACACTCTTTAACCTCCTGGATCTCAGAAGCAGAGTTACTGTGCTTCTTGCATAGCACAATATTTCTACTGTGAATTTAGTTAGATAGGACAACCACAGCACAACCACAAGTTCATGTTAAGGGGTCCACTAACCCAATCCAGCAAAGGAAAAATTGGGGGAACAAAGACAGGAAGAGTGTCAGGATTCCCAGGTGTTGGAGTTTGAGGGCCAGCCTGGGTAGAAGGGTTTGCCATAGGCCCTCTAAGGAATTAGGAGTCCATGGTGTGCACTAACATATAGTCTTTGCCAGACCTGCTACTTATACATTCATATATACAGGCAGCCTCCAAGTTATGAACAAGATAGGTTCTGTAGGTCTGTTCTTAAGTTGAATTTGTATGTAAATTGGAACAGGTACATATTTGTGAAACTCCGGCCAAAATATATCTATATCAGCTCTGGATGGCATAGGGAAGGGTTAACACTCCTGTGGTGTTTGTTTCGCTGTCTGTGCAGAAGATTTCACCTCCTTTTTCGTCCCTGGGATAACTGGATTTTGAAAATGTGTCTTGTTGTGGAAAGAAGATTTGGTGAGGAAAGCTTCAGTGGAGACTCCTTTTTCCCATGATAATGCTTTCAGGAGTGAATTTTCCATCCAAGAAGTAGATTTCTATCACTTCCTGTTGGCTCACCCCGTTCTTATCTAGGAGTCATTTGTAAATCAGATGTTTGTAAATTGGGGAGTGCCTGTACATGGGCTTTGGATGTGATGAAGAGAATGGAAAAGTAGGAAGAATAGAAACCCAGAAGGACACAATGTGAATAGTTATGAAATGTGATTTCCCCCAGAGAATTAAATCTGAAGGCATTAAAAGGGATTAAAAATTAACTTCTTTATTAATCAATATACCTTTATAATGCCATAGTTATGTTTTCCTACATGTGCATGTATGTGTGCGAGAGAGAGAGACCGGGGATGCATCTTGATGGGGCAATTATATCAATACTGATCTGGGCTACTCTTTATTAGCATCAGTGCTAGTTACACTGTTAGCCCCTGAGCTGGTCTGGCAGTTGCAAGGTGAACAACACCAAAACTGGTTCTGTGCAAGCCACACACACCACCTATACCTTGCCATCTTCTTACTTATTTTAGTGGTGCCCACTAGACACCAAAATGGCAGTGAATGGAATGATGATATCCAATGTGCTGAAGATATGGCAGGAAGGGGAAGAGGAGGAATAGCTCTCCCCTTCCCCACTCTAATCTCTTCTGTGTGCTGGATATCATCATTTCAGGAGACAAGGAGGATATGTTTCTATTTTAGTGCCCAGTAAGTACTGCTAAGATAAATTAGATGGGAACAAGTTTGTTGCCGTTCCTTTTGCCCAGGCTGCCTGAGTCCGGGGGAAGCTGAATGGTATACAAGCTACTGCCTCTTCTGAATTGCTCAGCACAGTTGATTACATGCCCACAAAATACTTGGATGCTCTACATATTTGAGAAAGCTACAGAGTATCCAGTGACTTCAGGTAATGCCGAAACAGGGTACATTAAAATACCCAGGCACCCCTGTAGGATTTTTCCCTACAAAGATTTCTTTTGAGAGCTGTGCTCCATAGTCGTTTGGATATTACTGTTATCTGAATCCTCTTCTGGACTTTGGACTTTATGACTCATTGTCTTCTTACCTTGCTTGAAAAGAGTCTTTATTGTACATGCTTACCGGAAACCTGTATACATTGGGATCTTACAACTGTAATGTTTGATAACAGTTGCTCCTTTTCACTTTATTTCATGTGACTGTATTGCAACAATTATGTTTGAGAGCAGTTGCTCCTTCTTACTTTACTTGGTTTGATTGTACTGAACTATGTACTGAATATTGATATATTTTGAGTATTATTTTCTCCTTACATAGACTATTTGTGTGTATTTTGAATGCCAGTCAAGACCACATTACCACGGATCAGCTCTGTGCATCATGTAATAACCATGGAACTGATCCACGGCCCTTGTACCACAAACAGTTAAGCAAAATGTACTTTTGGGGAAGGGGATTAATGCAGTTTGATATCAGTTTAACTGCCATGCCCCAATGCTATGGTGTCTGGGTTTTGCTGTTTGGTGAGGCATCAGCACTCTGTGAGAGAAGGCAAAAAACTTTATAAGTCTTAACTCCATGGATTCTATAGCATTGAGTCATGACCATTCAAGTGATGTCAAACTGCATTAATTTTACAGTGTAGATGCACCCAGAAAGAAAAGTTATTTGTAGCTGTAAAGCACCAAAGGACATCATTTGTTGTCCCACAGGCAAATGCTGTAGATTTCTCAATAAGCTGTATAGTTCACCCTTGGAATCTGCTGAGGTTTTGATTTCAGGACCCCCATGAATTAAAAAACCTGTGGATGGATACTCAAGTTCCATCATATTCAATGACATACTATATGACATGCCTTATATCAAATAGGAAAATCAACATTTATTTATTTATTTATTTATTTATTCGGGTTTCTATGCCGCCGACTCCCGAAGGCTCGCGACGGCTTACAAGAGCCGAAGGCACAATAAAATACAGAAGGTTAAGAACAATTAAAAACAAGCAACACAGTAAAAACAACAACACAGTTGAGGTAGTGGCACAACCAAGACGCACGGGCCTACCCATCGAAGGCCTGCCTAAACAAATAGGTTTTACAAGCCCACCTGAACGGGAGCAGGTCCTTCATTGCCCGGGTGTCGGCCGGGAGGGCGTTCCACAGCGTGGGAGCTATGACAGAAAACGCCCTCCGGCGGGTGGATGTCAGCCGTGCCAGCTTCGCCGAAGGTACCTCCAAGAAGTTAGCATCCTCGGACCGCAGTGATCTCAGAGGGCAATATGGAGTGAGACGGTCCCTCAGATACGCTGGCCCCAGGCCGTGCAAGGCCTTAAAGGTGAGAACCAACACTTTGAAGGCGATCCGGTGCTCAATTGGCAGCCAGTGCAGGTCCTGCAAAACAGGTGTTATATGGCAACCTGCTGGAGAGCAGGTTGCTTTTTGGATATTTCTTTAGGGGTGGCGGGAGTAATTTCAAGACTGTGGACACAGAAACTGTGGTTATGAAGGGTCGATTGTACCATTCTGCTAACAGCCTGGTATAAGATATCAAACAATTCACTCTGTGGTCACTTCCAAAGGTTACAGACAGTGACGAAATGATATCAGCCCCCACAGGCTGGTTGAGGAAGAAGAACTATGCCAGAAAGCAACCCCTGTTGTTTGATGACAGGGAAGAATATAGCGGTTGAGTCACATTAGGCAATCACACTTTGCAACATGTTCCACAGGGGCTAAATTTAGGTGACTGTCAGTGGGAGATCTGTGATTGATATTTCCTACATTTTTCTCTTTTTTTCAACTTCAGGAAATCACATGGGCCTCCATGGTTTATCAGAGTGCCAGTGCTCTCTGTGTGAGAGATATTTAACACGTTTTCCTCATACCCCATTTTTAAACACTGAAGCTAATTTAACATTGAAACTAATTGAAAACAAATACATCTCCTACAAAAGTCAATATTTATTTTTCTCAGTGGAGGGAGTGTTCATAGGCCGCCCTGAGTCCCCCCTGGGGGGGGTGAGAAGGGCGGATTACAAATGCAGGAAATCATAATAATAATAGCAGCCTGAAAAGTGAGTTGACTTTGGGAATGACATGCAAATGATGGCATCTCCCAGGTCAACTGCAAGACTTAAAGAGTTGCTATGTGCAGATATTATTGAGAACAAGAGCCAAAATCCATAAAAGAACTTAAAGCTTTAAGGGCAAACATAAATGGCAAAATATATAATTCATGCTTTTGAAATTTAACTGGCTTCTTCATCAGGCACATTTGTTTTTAAAAAGTCATAAAGGAGAAGAAAAGTGATGACAAAATTACAGACCTAAATTTAAGACCTCATCATATGGGACTAGATTCAGTGACAAACGCCGATCTAGCCCTGGTCACACAGGGAACCAGCCAGCTCCAGTCACACGATGTCATAACTTGCCTTGAGATTTAGACTGCCTTTGTCCTGTGCAAAGTTAACTGCCCCTCCCCAAGTCAGAGAACATTGAATTTTTCAAGAACTCTTTGTATTGTTACAACTTGAAAAACCTTTAGGTGAGGTATAGGAAAAACTTGTTAATTGTAGTCCAAATGAAAGGGTTTTACCATTACTAAAGGTTAAAACCGCAAAGAATAAAGTCCCAGACAATTGTGTCCTCTGTCTCATAGTACTGTTCCTTCCCTTCTGTATACTTCCCCTATGATGAATGACAATGGACCACTCTCATGATGTCCTCCATTGTGGAATTCTAAAATTTCTCTCATCACTTCCAGAGCTTGGAAAATTTACTTAGACTGTAGCACCCAGTTTAAAATACATAGGTTGGATGACCCAAATGTATTGATCTTCCTACTCCCGGAGGGGAAAAGCAACCTTTGATTTCCCCTCTCTGTGGTGTAACTTCTTTCCCCTTCTATCCCTTCTCTGTGAGCAAATAGGGAGCAGATAATTGCAGCTCTTTGAGAAATCAAGGTTAGAAAAGCTAAGGCTGTTGATGCTGGCTGGTTAAAACTGTTGTGACAAATATAGCTCCAGGGAACTCTCTAAATGCACTGGATGAATTACAGGAGCGATCCGAGGAAGTCTGATACAGTCCCTGTCAGTTTACAGCGCCTTGACTGCCCCCAGTCATCAGGTATTAACAAGTTCTGCTACTGAGTCTACAGCACACTGAATATACTCTAAGGCCTGTTAGAGACATAATCCTTTTTAAATGCTTTATGTCAGGCATCCCTGCTGCACTCTAACCACTCTTTAATAATAAGACAAAAGTGATATTTTAAGGTAACAGTTAATAAATAACGTGACTTATCCAATCGCACCTTTCACTAAAATATTATTATCTTTTGACAGATTCATTACAGTGGAGGCATCGGGAGCTGATGAAACACTCTCTAATTCTACCACTAGTACATTTGCCACAGTTGTCTTTCTTTTAATTTAATTCTCCTATTCTGAAAGCATACTGTCCATTGCAATTATCAAGTAAGCATTTAATCTAGCATAACTAAAGCATTTTAATCTTTTCTTATGGAAAAACGATTAAATGGTCATAACGTTGCTATGATGTGTATTCATTTGCTCTTGACTTTTAGAAGTTTCGTGGAGTTAAATATCAAGTGAAGCTAAACTTCTTTCAAAATACTATCTGCTTGAGTGTTTCTTAATATTTCTGGTGTAAAAGACTACCATATATGTACACATATACACACATACAGATAATGCATATATGCAGACCCATACACAAGTCTGCTTGAGTCTCAAGAGTGGTTTTTTCCTCTGTCCTACCACCTACATAGAGTTGTCTAGTGGAATAATTAGGACATGAGAGAGAGAGAGAGAGAGAGAGCTCTTTGGTGGCTGTTCTTATGCTATGGACTCGCTTCAAGGAATACTTGCCATCACGGCAGGCCCGGATTACCCATAAGGCCACCCTAGGCCATGGCCTAGGGCGGCAGCCATGGGAGCAGCAGCAGGTCCGGACACCCCCCCCCCAAGTAAAAAAATCAAAAAACATTCTTTAAAAAAGTGCGCATGCGCACGGCGGCGGAAGTGCCATCCACGCCCCCCTTGCTCTGCTCCCCTCGGCTCCAAAGGCCGTGCCCCCGTCCCTGGCTCCACCCCCGCCTCCTCGCTGGTGCAAGGAGGAGGAGGAAGGAAAGCCCCACCCCCAGAGCTGATGTCCAGGCCCTCCCCACGGCTCCTCCCTCCCTCCTAAAGCCGTCATCCCGCGAGTCGAGAGAGAAAATCGGATTAAAGGGTTGCTCAGGGTGTGTGTGTGTGTGTGTGTGTGTGTGTGTTGCAGCAAAGCTCTGCTTCCACGTGTGTTTTTCGTTCCTCCATCTCGCCCGGGCTGTGGCGTTGTAGGCTTTCCCCAAATATCCTCCTCCTTTCAGTTCAAGTTAGACTTCGCTCTCTAGAGTTAGGAAATGGCGAACCCCTCTCGGTCAAAACAAGCTCAATCTGCCTTTTCTTGGCGTCTTTCAGTATGGGACACGCACACACATGAGCCCCTGCTTCTAGGGTCTTCCAGGATAGAGAAATCCCCAAACAGAGACCCCTCCCTTCTGGCTCTCTAGAAATCGATGGGCTTTTCCAAACGTGAGACAGGAAAATGCTGGGATTCTGTTACTCTCAGTGCCTTGGATTGCTTTGGGGCTTTGGAAGGGAGAAAAATAATCCCCACCATGAAATTTAAAAACGAATTTACAGAGAGCTTGGAACTGCTAAAGGAAGGATCTGAGGAGAGAAAGGCACGCTTGTGAGTCTGGCTTCGGAGTAACAGAGACTGACAGGAAAGGGGGGATTCTCTCTGGAGAGTCCTGGGCTCGCCTTCTCCTTTTGGTCTTGGGGATGGGGGGAGGGGGGAGGAGGACTTGGCCAGAGAGGCGCCAGAAGAGAGAAGGCAGAAGGCGGGTTTCGGGGCTATTACAGAGGGAATGGCTGGGCAGCCTGATTCAAGAGTGTGCCAAAGAGCAGACAGAAGAAGCACCAACCTGTGGCTTGCCCACGAAAGTTGGGCACGGCTCATCCTTCAGCCCCGTCCCACTTGGATCCCCTTCTTTCCTTCCTATTTCCCTCCCTCCCCCCCTCCCCCTGCTTCCCTCTCTACCTTCCTTCCTGACCTCCCCCCTCCCTCCCTCTTTCCCCCCATTCCTCTCTCTATTTGCTTCCCGGCGTTTCTCCAAGAAAGACGACTCTTTCTGTCTCTCAAGGCGGAAGCGCAAGTGCCGCTCCTGCTGAGCCGGGTATCGCGACTGGAGAGGCGGATCAGCTGCAGCAGTTCTTCCCTCCTTAGCAAGCGGCTCGCTCCCCTCCTCTTCTTTTCCCTGCAGGTCCTATTTTCTTCTTATTTGACAGCCAGTGCCATTTTTCCTCTTTTGTGTGTCATACCCTCTTTCTAACACAAGATTGGTTCTCTCGGGGGGGGTGAGGCTTTCCTTCCTCCTCCTCCTCGCGCCAGCTGGGGGCAGAGCCTTTGGCCTAGGGTGCCAAAAGGACATGATATGGGCCTGCATCACAGAGCTCCCATTGTTCCAACAAACAAATGTATTTTTATTTAAACAGACCTTCAGCCTTTAATTAGCTGGGACAGAAGGATGTTTAATGGGTGTGCTATATTTTGTGTATTTTCATTGTTTTAAATCAATGCTTTTAGTGGGTTTGTTTGTTTGTTTGTTTATTTACAGTACTTATATTTCACCCTTCTCACTCCGAAGGGGACTCATGGCGGATCACAGAACACACATTAGCAAACATTCAATGCCAATTTTACAATGACAAGACAGGCAACAAGTAGAGGTATGTTTAGGATGGGGAAAGAGAAAATAACAGTACGTAGTGTAGAAAAGGAGAGAAGGAAGAAATAATTTACCACACAAATTATTTATCGTGAATGGTTTGCTTGATCCATTCTCAGTATTCACTGCTCTTCGGCTGTGTTGTTTGGTTCATACATAACCAAATGTAAATTCTTTTTTCCCCTCATCATTTGGCATCTTTTGGAGGCTGTGCTTGGTTCTGGCCACAGGAAGGTGCTGTTTCTCCATCTCCTTGCCAAAGAGCTTTCTTTGTTCGTAAATGTTCCTCAGAAATACCGTGCCTAAAATACTTTTTTCCAACATGTTTACTACAACATAATGTTTTATCTAAAGAGAAAGGTGGATTAAATTAAAATGTCTGTGTGTGGATATTTGAGAAATTGAGACAAAGGAAAGAGTGTGAGAGAGAAAGAGGTTATTACATAGTCTTTGGTGTCATTTTGTATAGGCTTGAGGGAGGAATTAATTGGGACAACCCCATGGGGACAATATAATCTCTATATTTTTGGTAGGCAATAAAAGCTCAGACCCTTGACTTAAGAATTTTTTGTAAAGTCTTTCTTGAACATTCTATCAGAAAATAAACAGTAATGGCTATTCTTTCCATTCTTAATGGTAAGTACTTCCAATTTGGTATGTTTTGAACACTCTTTGTGAGCTTTACTGCTTAGGACACTGTTTCCCAACCAGTGTGCCGTGGCACACTAGTGTGCCGTGAGCGAACATCAGGTGTGCCGTGGGAAATTGGCACTCTCCCCCCTCCTAGCAGCCCCCTCACAGGTTTCCAATGAATGAATTGAGCCTCTCCACTTGGAAATGTTTTGTGTTTTTTACTATTTTACTGGATTTTTCGAGAGTTGCCTCCCCCCCTCCAGGAACTGTTTATAACAGCTTCATGACATCCATAGTTAACTGGAAGCAAGTTTCACTCAGGGTGAAATTTCACAAAGGTCTGGAGAACAAGCTCTATGAGGAGCGGCTTGAAGAGCTGGGCATGTTTAGCCTGAAGAAGAGAAGGCTGAGAGAAGACATGATAGCCATGTATAAATATGTGAGAGGAAGTCATATATATGCTGTGTTCATCGAAACAGGCCCAGGTTTCACACTGAGTGTATAAATACATTTAAAAACATATTAACTATATGTATTACTGTGTTAGAGTGTTATTTTGTGTCATTTTGGTTGGTGGTGTGCCCCAGGATTTTGTAAATGTAAAAAATGTGCCGTGGCTCAAAAAAGGTTGAAAAACACTAGCTTAGGAGACCTGTAGTGTCAAGGTTACTCCTATAACTGGGCAAAGCAAGGGAGCCCTTTGAAGCAGATGTTCATTGGCAGATAGGCAGCAATGGCAGCCCTCAAGCTATTTCACCTGACCTGACTCTTTTTGGGAAAATATCTCTGTTTCTGAGGACACAGATATAGTCTCAAAGGTGCATGTTGGGGTGGTCCAATCAAATGCCTGGGAAATAAAGAATTGATGGGTGGATATATTAATTTTTAAATTTCTTCACTGTCTGCTAATTTAAGGTGGGAAAAAGAATGAGAGAAAAAATATTACACTGGGAAAAATGAGCTTACTTCACACTTACTGTCATTTCTCTTTTCCTGCCTCTATTGGTTCCTGAGATATAAAACATTCTTGCTTTGCTTAAGGGAAAGATTTTAACACAACCTTTACAAATTGTGTTGTGTGAAAGTATAATTAGCAATTGAATGCCAGCAGATAACTGTTCAGAAATCAATCTTCAGGGATGGGGAAAGAGAAAATAACAGTACGTAGTTTAGAAAAGGAGAGAAGGAAGAAATAATTTACCACACAAATTATTTATCGTGAATGGTTTACTTGATCCATTCTCAGTGTTCACTGCTCTTCAGCTGTGTTGTTTGGTTCATAAATAACCAAATGTAAATTCTTTTTAGTAAAAGATGGATTTCTGCTTAACTTTCGAACAAGGTATGTGTGGCATTGAGACCCTTGGTATGATTTAGGGTGCTCTTTTAGTGCACCTTTGAGCAATAACAAAGCACCCTATTGTTTCCTATGGCTGCTGCTGGTATCACTCCTTTGAATTATTGTGACTGTCCAGAAGGGCAAGAGAATCTTATGCAATACAATGGCAAGGCAATGGAAGATTGTGACACTGGGACTCACAGGCTGTGCTTGGTGACATTCCCTTGGGGCATTATTGAACTTTATCGGTGATTCTCATTCTCTGGGATTCCTAGTATCAATTCAATATATTCCTGTGCCAATTTAGAGAGGCATATGATCCCTATGACAATTCCAAGGAGAAACCAGTACTTGACCCTGGCACCTTGGATCAGGGTCATATTCTTTCCTGTAGGTATTAATTCAATCTATGACCATGACTATTTTAAAGGTGACGTCAACCCTAAGGAGCAGGAAAGGTGCGATATCTCTAAGCCAGTATAGCACCTTTCCACATTTGATGAGGTCTGGGGTGCACTTCAATCCTGTGAAAGTGGAAAATTGGGGGTTTTTTTTACCCAAGAGAACCCATCTCTAGGAATCTGTAGGGTCTTCAGAACAGCTCAATGGTCAATTTTAATACAGGCAGGAGATTCTATAAATGCCTTTATTGATATGTTCTCTCTAAGAATCTCTAGATCTTCTGTGAGACTCACTGGAGGATTTAGAGAATCCTAGAGAGAAGATATTAATCAAATCCCTGAATAATCATGGTCTTAAAAAGTGAAACCCCCAAATATGAAGAAATATCTCCCCTTCAAGTCCATTTCGAAATGCTAACTAAAGACTAGCATTAAAGCTTTCAGTCATGCTTGGTTTAACAAATTCCAATGCATTTGTCAATTTGGAGATGCTGCACGAACACAGAGCCCAAAGTCTGAGTTGTAAATAGGAATTGTTTCCAAAAGACTTGTATGCATTTTTTTGTTTTCTAGGGATACTTCTTGCAAGAGCATTACATCACTTAATCTATTTGTTTCTTCAATACATCTTGCAATATATTTCCCCCCTCCCCCCTGCTGTCTCTCATTTTGCAAAGAAAAAAACCCCATCATTGCATTGGTACAGCATTGCCCTTTGCTAACCTTGAAAGTTACTTGTTACTAGCAACTTTGTAACTTTTAATGCATTACTTTGAACCTTGTTTACACAAGGTTCAATGCATTGTGTATTTCTCCATTAAGGATTTGTTATGTTATCCAAACAACTAGACATACAAACCTAGTTGTTTGGATAACGTAACAAGACATTCTCCCGTTTACAGTGTCTGTAGTGTGTGTGGTCTTTAGATTAGATTTCAAGGGTAAATGGGAAGTGATGAACAAGTAACAAGATGAAGAAAAGGAACTAATTTTATATACATACTACTTCACCGAGCCCCTGCTTGCTGTATTTTGCTATCAGAAAAAAGTACAATGTAGACAAGACCTGACATATCGAATACATGTTTAAACAGATCCCAATTAGCCACTGATGGACCTGGTTGAGGATGGTGGACTTTTAGATGCTATCAAGACTATCTGTTCAATCACTCATTGAACAGCAGAAACAAACAATGGGGAATCTCTTCATGTCTAGAAAGCTAGAAGCACTGATCATTAGGAAAAGAGTTGCATTAACGTTTCACTTAATGTTTGGGGAAGTCTCTTTCAATGAATAGTATGCATGTAAGTGGTCAGGGAGAGCTCTATCCTACATTGTCTTTCTCTTTTGAGAAGGATTTTTGAGTTATCATGGTCATCTATGGATGGAAAAGGGAAACAGTTTTTGAAAATCTTATCTCCAAACCCATGCTTTGTATTTGAAAGTCTGCTCCAGAGAACTGAGAGATCCTCCTAAATAGCCAAACAATGAAGGTTTCAAAAATTGGAAAATCCAATGAAAAGAAGTACACTGAAGCTATTCCTTGCTAAGTCCACAATTTTCTGAACCAATGAGAGCAAGTGATGGACAGAAATGAGAAAAATATAACTTCGTAAAAAGGTCTCCTATTTATTCACTATGTTTTTACAAACTTTGCAAGCATTCACCCATAAGATAAACAGTAGATCAGGGGCAAGCTTCTCTGCTATATTTGTTGTGACTTGACCCTGAAAGGGCTCGGGCAAGATAATTATCTTTAAGAGGAACTTTGCTTTCCATCCAGTTTTTGCAAATAACTCTGTATCCTTCACACACTTAGCAGTAAATCCGATTGAACTCAATAGGACTTACTTTCAAGTAAACACACATAGAATAAAGCTATAAATTTAATTAGACTCGGTATGGTTCAGATTTGAAGGAGATAGATGGAATTACTGTTAAAACAGCTAAGCAGGATTAGCAAGATTACTCAAAAACCTCAAGCAGGTGAGTGTGCTATTTGGGCTGTGCTTCAGGTAATATAATGCCTCAGCTGGCATTGGAAATTAAAACATCTAATTACTTGAAACAGGATAAACATTTTAGTTGAATAAGGCACTTTAAAAAAGATAATACACGTGCCCAAAGTAACATTAAGGTTTGGTTTGGTTTGGTTTTTAAAAAAATCACATCCTTCCATTCTTTCACTTGAAGATAACTGTATAGTTAATTCCTCAAACAGTTATAATCTATTCCAAAATTATTTTTGCAGTTATAAAACCCTATATTTTGGATATAGAATCTGAGCTCTTTGAACCTCATCCCATCTTCAACATTTTGGTGAAATTAAAGGTTTCACACTGTCTTGGGCTTTTGATTGTGTACCAAAGACTGAAATTGTGCAAATTGCAGATCTTGCAAAAAAAACCTTGAATTTTTTAAAATGCAATTGTGGTTGAGGTGTGAGAGGGTCCAAAGCTCTGCTGAGGTCTGGAGCAAAGATACCCATCCTGTCTGCAGCATTGTTACCCCTGCTGCAGATAGAGCTATTGTAGTGTAGCGGCAAGACTATTGGATTACTGCTTGAAAGATCCAGGTTTAAATTCCTACTGAACCATAGAAACTTGCTGTGTGAATTCAGGTCAGCGAGTTTTTTCTTACCTTGTCCTAAGTCACAGTGTAACAGTAAAGAGAAAGTGTTGAGGAGGAAAACCAAGTCTACCACCTTGAGTTCATTGGAAACAAGATGGTTTTAAAAGCCAGACTGCATTTAGCCTGCTGAGTCTAGAAGAAATGTAAGCTATGGAGTGAACTCACAACAGCAGTGATCATTGATGTGGTTGACAAGCTTTTTTTAAAAAAACCCAAGGTATCAGGGACTGATCCGCCATATTGTTTATTTCCTAGGAACATGCTAGTCAATGGCTAAGTGACTAGGACTGGTGTAGGGACTATAATTTTGATAACACATCTCTACAGAAACTTTCACATCGAGGTTAATAGAGCTTATATTTAGAAGTAAAGTAAGCTTAAGGACCTCATCACATTGATAATGAGGTTCACCAGCCTCTGTGGTGAATCTGGGTAGCATTGCAGCAATTCTGGTGACCCAGCCACTAGTTGACACTTCCCCATCTTATGTGTGAAAACGTCTCCACAAAGCTTGAGTCCGCTGAAGTCCTGTTGTTCCTTACAGAATATAGGGAGTCTTCTGTGTTGGTGACAGCAATGTCCCACCACGCTGCCATGCCAGTTCACCCTCAGATGCCTACTGGAAGTCACCTATGACATCTGATGGGTGGTGTGGGGCTCCATTGGTGAACTGGGGCAGAAGCATCCTAGGATGCTTTTTTGCCCCATGTGATAAGGCTGTAAGACTTTATCCTCTATCAACATCTTCCTGACTATGTATTATTGAATTCATGTCCAAATTGCTTTTGTTGTGGGTAAGAAAACAAACTTTTTTTAAAATTGCTGTTAGACAATCCCCTCTCCTCCTTTTGTGCTGACAAATTAAATAGATCTCATCTCGAAGAGAATCTGTGATGGAATGTTATTGTGAATTAATTACATTTATGGTACAGGAGACCCATTGCATAGACATGTGAGTGTCAGTTGCTCAGATAGCCTCAAGTGCCACATTAGCTTTTATTTTGATTGTTACATTGTACAGTAAAACAAAATTAATTAAAATCATATTACATTTTAGACATCAAGTAAGAATTCTTATCTGTCTAATTACTATACATGGGGGTGGTGGTCAATGAGATGAACTTTAATTTTACTCACCTTTTTCCATTTGCAGTTTTAGGAGTAACCGATTCTTCTTGTTAGACAAATATACTGAAACTACAGCCACATAAAGTCAAACTGGGAAATAAAACTTTTTAAAAAAGGTTTGGCACTTTGGGATAACCAGAATATTAACAGAAAACAATACAACACAAAATTCCTTTAAGCCTTGTCCAAAAATTATAATAATCTATTTGTTCATTTCTTGTTTTTATATCCAATAGGTTGCTATCACTTTATCTTTGCCTGTAGCCTTTGTTCTAGAATATGGATTAAAAAGATTGAGGTACAAATGTGACAGTCACAGATATGTGGAATTTGTTAACATGTTTTAGGGGATGAATGAACAATGCTAACAGTGCTTTTTCATAGTGATACAGTTGGCAGGTAAACACAGAGACATATTTGATTCTTCTACTGTTAAAGAAAAGATGTTCAGATTTTTAAAGCCATTTCCCCTTTTTGTGTATTTTTATTGTGCTTTGTGTCAGATTTTTTTCCCCAGATACATAAAACCCCCTGTAGTCCTTGAATTACTAAGATTACGTAGTCCATTCCATGACAATGTTTGAATGAAGGGGTTGGACACTATAGCCTGGCCTGAGTGATCCAGATGAGGGTTTTATTCAGATTGAGTGGGGATAAGTATATGTGTTTGCATGTTTCTGTTTGTGTATTTCTCAAGACCCTTTGAATGCAAGAGCGTTTGTTCTTCAAATGTTGAAGGAACTGGACAGAGCTGGAGTGTTGAGGAATGATCTAAGGAAAGTGGCAGTAGTGAGTATCAAGGGTTTTGCTCATAGATTTCAAACTCCTTTTGAGAGTCTGCATATGACATTTGAATCAGGCAAACTCAGATCAGCCAGTGATTTATTGGAGATTGTGACTGAAAAGATAAAGATGGAGTGCAAGGCCAGCCAGGTAGCAGGGCCATTTCCTGAGCCACCTATGAGCACCTTTGGCACATCTCTTATGGGAATGGTCTTTTAAAATATCCCCAAGGGAAGGTAAGTATATCTATCACAAATTTGTACTTGAAGGGAGCATCAGTGAATGATGCCAACCCATCAGAGTAATACATGCCACTCAATGTGACCTTTTATCAGGCAATTTATTGTCAAAGGTTTTCATGGCCAGAATCACTGGATTGTTGAGGTTTTTCAGGCTGTATGGCCATGTTCTAGAAGCATTATCTCCTGACATTTTGTCTGCATCTGTGGCAGGCATCCTCAGAGGTTGTGAGGTTTGTTGGAAACTAGGAAAATTTGGGTTTATATATCTGTGGAAGGTCTAGGGTGGGAGAAAGAACTCTTGTCTTTTGGAGGTAGGTGTGAGGAAGTTTATCTGGTGCGTGCATGAGGATTGGGGGCACTTATGGCAAAATGTGACAACCAATCAACATTTCAGCTTCTCCCAGTGCATCTGATTCTTTCTGCCTGCTTGGCTTTCAGTTTTTGGGGTCATAGAATCATGGAGTTGGAAAAGACCTCATGGGCCATCCAGTCCTACGCTTCCAAGAAGCAGGAAAATAGCATTCAAAGCTCCCCCGACAGATGGCCATCCAGCCTCTGTTTAAAAGCATCCAAAGAAGGAGCCTCCACCACAGTCCTGGGAATGGAGAGTTCCACTGCTGAACAGCTCTCATAGTTAAGAAGTTCTTCTTAATGTTCAGGTGGAATCTCCTTTTCTCCCTCCTCCCTGTGACTTCCCCTCACATATTTATACATGGCCACAATGTCTTCTCTCAGCCTTCTCTTCAATGGTATTACGGTAAGACCATGCCTATGGGCTGCTCATTCAGTTGTGCTACTTTTGAGACTTTCATCCCAATCTCATATTGCCATTAACCCTCAATAGTTGTGTTTAGTGCACCCCGGTATGATGGTCCTTTCTTTCAACTCCATTTTGGAAGAGTTCTTCCCTTTTAAATAATCCACTCCATAGCTATCTCACCCCCTGTTTTTATCTTTAGTATTTTAATCTGTGCATGCGGCCCGTTCTGTTTTTATGAATGATTTTAATGTAATTTTATTGGTTGTTGTATTCTTATAGTTTATGTTTTTTGAGAGATAGCACAGCGGTAACAACAGCTGTGCTGGCAATCTGAAGATCTGAAGATTGCAGGATCGAATCCCGGGCTGAGTTAGATGCCAGCTGTAAGCCCTGTCTACTGTTTACCCAAGCAGTTCAACAGCCCAGCTGTGAATTAAAAACAAATTGGGGACCATAAAAGTGGGGAAGGACTTTTGCACAGACTTGTCTGAAATAGGCTGACGGAGAAGGGAGAGGCGGAAGTGGTGGAAACAAGAGGCTCCTGTCATGAGGATGGAACAACAGCACCCCCTTGTGACGTGATGGCGCAATGACGCAGGGACATAACAATGATGTAATGGAGCATTCACACTCAATGACGCCCACCTGTATGATGCAACCAGGAAAGAAGAAGTCCTTCTAAAAACTACACTGTATTTGTCTATGTGTAATTGTATGTCTTTCTGACAGGGACTGTCTGTGGTATGTGTATTGTAATCCGCACTGAGTCCCCTTCGGGGTGAGAAGAGCGGAATAGAAATAAACAGTATTATTATTATTATTTTATTCATTGTATTGTGCTGCTGGGCTTGGCCTCATGTAAGCCGCTCCGAGTCCCCATTGGGGAGATGGTGGCGAGGTGTAAATAAAGATATTATTATTATTGTTATTATTTGAGTGGGAAATTAAGTCTAGAGCTGACTCAACCCATCCATTATTTTGATGATTTATTGGTATCTGGTTAGACTCGGGGGAGGGGGCACTGTCTTGCCTGCCAAGGGAAGAACAGCTGGGGAGCCAGAGGTTGGGAAACACTGCACTAAGGGCTTGGCTCAGGGCTTTGCGAAAAAGAAGGTGCTGGCATTGTTAGGATGCTTTACTTGCTTGCAAGATGGTGTCTCCTGGTAGGGGGGCTCAAAGCTAGAGTTAAAGCCCCATACTAGTGTGTGTGTGTGTGTGTGTGTGTATAGGAGGACTTGGGGATGTGGCTGAAGTTCCTCAAATATCACAATCAAGTTTTTCAGTAGAAGGAGATCTGATAACTAGATCCTGATTTGGAGGTGCATTTGGAAGCAACTAAGAGCGTTGGATTCAGGATGTATTTCCCCCTAAAAGTTGCTTGGAAAGTGATATAGTTTGTGACCTCATTGTCTTATATTAGGGACTGTTTCCATTGGGTGAATAGTTTCAGGGACAAGAGGATGTGTTTCTGGTTTGGGGACCAATGAGCTGTTAGCGTCATCAATGGGCAATCTTTTTGCTCAGGGAAGGTGATGAAGTTAATGAAGATATTTGCATTGCTATGCTTGTCTGCTAATATAATGTCCTCTGCCTGTTATGTTCAAGGATTGGATAATGGAATTGCAGATTCATTGCCTTGCTTTCAGAAAGATCTGCAGCTTCTTCTTCATGATTGGGTATGAATGCAGGCTCCAAAAGAGAAGTTCATGGCAATAGGATGCACTTATGACAAGACTAAGGAACCACTTAAGATGGATCTAGATATCATCGTCCGTGGTAGTCAGGCCCATAGCCATGGGGGGGGGGGGGGGTTGAGAGGCTTCAGCCCCCCCAATTCTCAGGGTGGTCCGCAAAAAAGCCTTACTTGTACGTGGCACAGTGCCATCCTTGTCCATGCCTGGGCCCTTGGTGCACTCTTGTTTATTCATATCATGATCTGACCACCATGTTCAATATATCCCATATGCATGGGGGTATTGGGATAACAAAGCAAAAGTTCTCTCTCACTCAGACTCAGCTCCCCCCAAATCAAAATCCTGGCTATGGGCCTGGTGGTAGTAATGATTGCAATATTCTGGACTGTGGATCTATTGCTGGGAAATGTGAGGGAAGTGCAGAATGGGGGACTGGCTCATGGATAGAGAAGGTATAAGTGGTGCACTAGGCAGCTACATTAACTTTTTTGGGGAAATGATTGGGTCATGAAATCTTCCTTGAGTGGTAATATTCCTGGCATGCCATAGACTTTGATTGCAGCTTTAATAAGTCGATGAAAGGTAAGTTCTGGGAGAGCCTTGCCCACCTTTTGTGGCATCCAAGGCATCAATTCCTTGTTTCTTCAACATTGGTAGAAATGGAGGTTCCCTTATGGACTTGGGGTGTGTGGGGCAGTAATACTCATGCCCGGCAGAGATGGACAGCTTTTTCTGCATTGTCACGATGCACGGACTTGACCGGCCCCTTAATCACACACACAGAGACGGACTGAAGGCTAACTACTTTATTGAATATAGAAACAGTTCAAAAGGAATATTGTCCATAAAAATAGCAAAAGCAATTCAAAGGCTAAGCAATCAATTGTCCAAAAACAGTTTGATGAGTAATCCAAAAGGCTTGGCACAGCTCCGCACGGCAATGCGGAATCAGGAACAAACAAGGTACGAAATACAAGGCAAGACTTGGTAGCCACTAGCCAACTTAGCTCCGTGGACCCACTTCGCTACACGTCTACCCAGAAGAGACGTGGCCGAAGCACTGGGGATTAGTTCCCACGGATCCTATACTTAATCTTTCAGCCGAGGTCCCCGACGCTCTAGGCTGCGTCGTCTCCAATCTCTGCTGACGGACCTCGGCCTGTCTAGGCTATGGTACCATCCCCTTCTGCTGGACTTGATGCTACGTCTCCTATCAAAGGTTCGGCCTTGTCTCCCAGCACCTGGGTCTCTATCTTCATGAGAGCTCTCCTCCCTAGAATCTTCCCAGCCACTCTCTTCCATGTTTTGACTCACAAGCTCCTGTGAGCCTCTCCCACCCGGGTGTTCATAACTTTCGCTATCACTGCTTTCCATTTGCACCTGGTTATCATCTATGTCTGCATAAGGGTCAAACCAACCTTCATCCCAAGCCAAGCTTTCAGTGGGAGAAAGGGGCCCAGAGATGGGAAACGCTCCTTCAGGTAACCCTTCCAAATCCTCTTCTGAATCTATCTCTGCAGGTGCAGGCCCTAATGCTAATGGAACCCCCGGTGCTGTTCCCTGGCCCCCAGGCACAAACGAGAACTGCTGTGCTACATGCATCCCCTTGTGACTGGGGGACTATGACAGGCCAGGTGAGACATGGGCCAAGCCTACCCTCAATTGTAACCAATTAAGGTGAAGACATGTATGCTGGTGTTATAAACATTGTTATTTTGTCAGGAAAAGCTGTACAAATTTTCCCTTCTTTGAGACTCGCGTAACAGCATCACACAGTAAGCATGATGTTGTCATGCAGTAAGTAGGAAAATAAATTTAATTGAACCCAACCATTTCTTGAAAGTATGATTTTGGCACCCCATGAAACATGTTGTGAGAAAAAGCACACTTCTCCTGTAGCATTCACACATTTACAGAGTATTTCAGCAGGAGGAGAGGAAGATGCGAACAAAACAATGTACACATTTTAAAATATGAACAGCTAAAATGTTCAAAAATGGAAAAATACATAGAAACATCCTTCAGCTAATGGGTCCCCTAAGTTAACCCTATTGAACTCTTCCACAAAGAAATGTGCAAATTAGGAAAGATGTGTCAATAGTACAGTGCAGAAAAACACACAATGTCTTGCAACGTAACACAAAACAAGGATAGAATGAAAAGGTGGGTAGAACTGAGAGAAACCTGACACAAACAAGACTGAGAGATCTGCATGCCCTCTGCCCACCCTGTCCTCCGTGGTCTTCTCTGTTTAGGTGTCATAACCCTGTTGCCTAACCCTCTTCCCTTCATTAAAAAGTCTGGCATTAAGCACATGTCATTTTCCTTTTGTGCTTATTGATCAGGCGCTGTCATCTTCTTCACTGCCCTTATCTGCAATTGAACCCTTCTGTACCCAGAGACTTTCCCCTCCCTCCCACTGAGCCTTCTCTCTCTCCTCCTTAACCTGGCCTGTCAGCATAATGAAGGCTTGATTTCAATGCGACTCCCTCATTTCTCTGTTCACTGCTCTGCAGGTTAATGCAGATTCCAAACTTCAACAAGCAGCTGTTAAACATGTCATTAACACTGCTCTGGCTGCAAATGAAACTCAGCTACTGGGATTATTCTGGGAGCTATAGTTTTGTGATGAGCTTTGTCAATCACAGCTGACCTGCTGTGTACAGAATGAAACTCAGATTATCTTCTTTCTTCCTCAGACTCTTGTCATTTTCCCCTCTCTCCCCCACAAAGAATTACTATTCTACTCCCAGAAAGATTGATTACTTGCACAAATAAGAGAGTCTGAGACATTAATACAAAATTCCACAGGCTTTTCTTTATCTCAAACCTGCAACTCCCTCTACATTTCCCTCCTGGTAATTATATTAGAATTGTGTACACTAGGAATTGCCATCTGATTATTATGAAACTAGTTTTGTCATGACAAAAATGAGCTTAAGTCTTGTTTTTTTGGAAAATGATCAGTACAGTGCCCTGGATGAGAGAGAAGGAGATTAAATCCAACTTGCTTTCATCCATGAATGCTTTCATCTCTTTTTCAAACACAGGAAATGATTACCACTGCTATAAGCTGCAGTTCATATGAGTGAAAAAAAAGATATGAAAATATTGAAAATTCTGTAACCAGCAGTAGAACATAATATAGGTCCTGGGTACCCACTGAGAGACATGTGCTTTATTTTTCTATACTGCCAGTGTCAAGGGTTTCTCATTTGAAGAATTGCCTCACAATGAGGTCCCATTTTGTATTGGGAAATATGTTAACTAGCTTGTGATTTCCTGGGTGAGCATTTTTATTGCCCAGAATACAAATCTGGAAGAAGCTCTCAAATGTGCCTTTTCCTTGTTGGACCCTACAATGAGCCTTGCCAATATTCCAATGTACCATGCCTAGAGATTCCAGGGGAGGAGGCAAAAAGAAGCAGTGGTGTCACTGGGGTGCCCTGTGTAGATGTCAATGGTATCACTCACATGGACCTCCTCCCATACCAGACCATTCCACAATATTGTAGCTAAAAATTTGACAGAACCAGTGACCTTAAAAAAATCACCAGAAGTTAAAAATGTGCATGTACTTGTAGTGCATGCAGATGAAACCACGTGAAGCATCATTGTAATTTGTTATAAAATGATAGCTCTGACCACAGCATGAAAATGTTTAAACCAAAAAAGCAAAGATAGTTATTTTCTTTGTAAGCCAGAGCTAGGTTTATGAAAAATGTTATTGTGATAATAATAATAATAACTTTATTTTTGTATCCAGTCACCATCTTTCCGAAGGGACTCGGGGTGGCTTACATGAGGTCTAGCCCAGTCAAACAAAGATCAAAACATAAAAACAACACCGTAAAGTTTATAAAAGCAGCATCATAAACAAAATAAAATAACATCAACAACAGTCGATAGCCTGACAAAGTAATCAAATACTAAACTCGGGTGGACTGGGCCTTATGCAATAAAGTTGTAAGGGCAGGGCAGTTGGAAAAAATGGTAATATCTAACTACAGGAATATGTTTTATAACAATAAATATTTCTGTTGAAATGTTCATTGTTATAGAACAATAAACATTTCAACATTTATGTTGAAACATTTATGTTGAAACACTGCACAAGGATTTTATAGACATTCCTTTTGGTGTCAACCCCTTTGTTAGTGTCACCCAGTGAGGTTTGCATCATGAGCATCCCTCCATTGACACTATTGGGAAGAAGGTAAGGGTTTTATTGGGGATTCTTTTGCCATGCTCAGAATGCCCAGAGATAGATGGCAATAAGAATATGTTATTACTGTTAAAAGAATTACTATACGGGAAATTGCTTTTATTTATGCACATGGATAAAGTGATATTTATTGCCACTTACAAGCATCAACATACTTTATTCCATTTTTTAAAAAAAGTATTACAGTATTATTGGAGTTGGAGTATTATGTCTAGAGTTGCAAGACTGAATACAGAACAGGATTCCTATAGCTTACATGATAAGTGGATACTGAATCAGGAAAACATAAAGTCACTTGAGGCAGACCTACAGCATGTCTCTCCCACTCCCTCCCAGGGTCACATTTTAACAGATACAGCCAACTGGACCATCCCCCCCCCCAAACTATCTAGTACAGGTGTGCATAACCTGCAGCCTTCCAAGTGTTTTGGACTTCAGCTCCCAGAATTTCTGGCCATTGGAACAACTGGCTAGAGCTTCTGGGAGTTGGAGGCCCAAACATCTGGAGGCCTGTAGGTTGTGCAGGCCTGATCTGTAGAATAAGATGGGAAGTGAGAGACTTGTTAGTGGGAGGCATCCATCTACATTCCTTTTGGTTTGTTGTTCATTCGTTGAGTCAATTCCGATTCTTTGTGACCTCATGGACCAGCCCACAACAGAGCTCCCTGTTGGCCGTGGCCATCCCCAGCTCCTTCAAGTTCAAGCTAGTCACTTCAAGGATACCATCCATCCATCTTGCCCTTGGTTGGCCCCTCTTCCTTTTCCCTTCCATTTCACCCAGCATCATTATTGTCTCTAAGCTTTCTTGTCTTCTCATTATGTGGCCAAAGTACTTCATCTTTGCCTCTAATATTCTTCCCTCCAATAAGCAGTCAGGCTTTATTTCCTGAAGTATGGACTGGTTTGATCTTTTTGCGGTCCAAGTCACTCTCAGAATTTTCCTCCAACAACACAGTTCAAAAGCGTATATCTTCCTTTGCTCAGCCCTCCTTATGGTCCAGCTCTCACATCCATAAGTTACTGTGGGCCATACCATTGGGTTGCATAGTGCTTCTGATTTCATATTGTGTGAATCTAATTATAGATATAGAAACTCAAAACCTGGTTATGGGACCAAGCATTTGAACTGTAGAGGCAGCAACCGAGAATAAAACTCAAGTGATATGAATGATAATGGACTGACCCAGACTCTGATTTTAAACCTGCATGATTTTAAACAAATGCTTATTAATGTAACATTTTTAATGAATTGTTTTAAATGTATTCTATTTATGACTGTGGTTGGCATTTGAATGAATGCCTGTTGTGAAGCTACCCTGAGCTCCCCCGCCCCCTGGAGGTGAGAAGGACGGGGTACAAATATGCAAAATAAATAAAAAAATAAAATGGATATAAAGTTGTATTCTCCTCTGCTGCTGCTATCACACTTCATACTGCTTTCTTGCAGATTGGGAATTGTTATGGGTTTGGGGGGGGGGGTAGATTGGATAAGATTAAATGGCTTTTGTTAGGTGAGGGATTAGATATGATGTAGTTCCACCTGTTAAAATTTCAAAACATCATTTCATGGATCAACTATTAGAAGAGGTAGATAGATCTGTTTATTGATAGGCCCACTGACCAATAATAAAAGACAAAACCAAAAATGCAGACAAATAGACGCTAATCACTATGCCAAAACTCCAGTAATAGTTAACAAAAATAAATCAAAACACGATAAACTTAGATTAAATAATAAGCTTGGTAAAATGGGATTAAATTATAAGATGAAAGCAGGGTGAGTAGAGTGACGATGAGTGTAAAAGAGTCAATAGGATAATTTAGATAAATTCATCACCATGACAAGGGATCCCATTTTGTGAGATAAAGAGATCTCTCAGGTGGGCAGTCTTTGAATTTGGTTATGCAGCGGATTATGTGTAGATTCTCCCCAGAAAGAAAATAAGACAGTTTGACAGTTGGGTCCCAGTTGGTTATTCTGACTAAAAGCAATTGTAAATATTGAGATCCCATCTTGGTAAAATATGCACAATGTCCTCTATGGCTGGTGTACCACAGATGCATCTTCTTTCATAGCAAGGTATTTTTTGAAGTTGTCCTATTCTTGCCATAGAATTAACTTGCTCAAATCTAGTTCTGGTAAAAGCTATTCTCTGTACCTGTGTGAGGTTCATCCTAGGGTACTTTTATGTGCCAAATGTTGTTTTGTTTTTGAAGTCAGCCAGCAAAGATATATCTGTTTGTGGAGTGATATCTAGAAATCCTTGTTGAAATGTTTCCTGGCTGGATGGTGTGGGGAAAGTAGATGGGAGGGTGAAAAGCCTGTTCCATTTAGCCACCCAAGCTATCTCCTTCTAGTATTATTTCGCATCAGAGAAATTATATTCATGTCCTTATTATAACTTCATATTCTTCCCATCATATACATTTTCCAGTGAGGATTAGGTCAGAGATGTTCCACTGTGGCCAGTTTTCATCAGGCATGAGAAATGTGTCCATTTTAATTTCTCCTCCATTAAAAATGAATGTATGAGCACCCTGTGAACAATGGACTGGTCTGAATCAGAATCGATCTTGCTGTCTACATGGTTAATGTTTGGTTAATTAGAATTTTTCTATCTAGAAACAAGTCATTGACACTCTTCAATAGAATATCATTTATGTAAAAAAAAAAGGAATACTCTTTATGACTGGTAAGAGTGAAGATGAGATTTCGGGGAGCTCATTCTTTCCCTCCCACCTGTAAACCTCTTTGGTTAGCTATTCTTGGAGGCTTTTAGGAAAATAGGCTAATTTACTATGGATGAATCTCATTCTTCAGTCGTTATAAAGGTTTGATGCCTTGAGGTTCACCTCAGTTTTTTGCTTCATTGGGCCTTGTCTGTCTGTCTGATAACAATGCCATTCAGACATCTCAACCCAAAATATCATTTATTTCCAGGTTCAGGAGTCCTATATTCTGGATAGAACGCGATTAAAGAAGAAAATAAAAGCGAATAGGTGGGAATACACAAGATGATAAACTACTCGCTAAGCACAAAACTTCCCAACTATTAAACATTTACTGTTTCATATTTTGACTCATTCAAGCTTTGTGAGCCCCCAATTGCACTTTTACATATTCAATTTTTTTTCTCCATTGACTTTAATTAAGCTAGCCCCAGGCTGGCAATCGTGATGTTTTTTTTAAAGGAGCAAGCTTTCTACCTAGTCAGGCTTTCCACTGCCTTTTCTTGAGCTCACCCAGCTGTTATTTAAACCCAATTGCTTATTATGTCATCAAGTTAAAACCTCTGAAATATAAAACTCCAATGTATTTAACTGCCACACCATAAATATTTTCCACTTGGTGACTGTGAAAATTATCATATTATCCTCCCAATTCAGATATGTCTGAATATGCTAATCTCAGTGATAAGTGACTGTAGAATAGCTAGCTACCATAGCTCTATATAGGCAATAGCATTTAATATTATGATAGTATTCTCCAGGATTTCTGTTCTGTATTACCTGGATTTCCACCCCCCACCTTCAGTATCACTTACCTACTTCCATAGTATGATCAGAATTATAATTCTAAGGACCAGTTTATGCATGAGGTAATTGTGTAGGTTAAACATGATGTTCACCTTATGGTATGGTATTTAGACTGTGTAGTACTGCATTCAAACTACAGTATATACTCATGAATGTGATCAGTAAACTATATAGAATGTGTAAATGCATGTCACCAAACCCAAATAGTTTATTAGCATTTAAAATACAGATCATTCTTAGGGAAATTGGCTTTTTGAATAGAGGTGTTAGAGAACTAAAGGAAAAGGGTGCTAAACTCCAACTTAATAGAGGCAATTTTATTTTGAGAATAAAGTTGAAAAAAAAAGGAAAATTGATGTGTTTCCATTATTTTTACAGGTAAATCACCAATCTTTTTTCTTCTACAATTGCAGAGAAAAGCAGCCAAAGTAAAGCAAACCCGGTAGGGTGGAATTAGATATAGATATGTCTCTTTCCCCACAACTTTTGAAAAATAACACTGCTTTTAAACAAAAACAACTGGGCGTTAAATAAACTCATTTATTTTGTTTAAAAAAACAAGCAGAATTTGCTCCTCAGTATTTCAATGTAAAATTCAAAAAAGCCAAACCATGTTAGCATACTATTCTTTTTCATAAGGGACAAACCGATGAGCCAGGCCTTATCTGTCACAGGCATTGATGCCAACAGGGTTCAGTTCACACAGTAGCTGCTAGATCTTGAAGGGTGTCCTGGTAGATCGCAAGCAAATCGCAGGCACAGTGTGTATGGCTCCCATGCCATTTGTGAGGAATGCTCAGGGGCTTATTATACTCACATTTAGTTGAATTCAGTCTTAAAATATATTATATGGCTCTCACTGAAATAAATTTCCTAATATTTTGCTTTTATGGCTCTCTGAGTAGTGGGTAGGTAGATCTTTGGGACTTGGTTATAAGTAGCTTGCATGCTGGAAAAGTGTGAGCACCCCTGAGCTAAATGATCACCAGCCGATTGGTAATTTGTGCCTCTGTGAGCTTTTTATAATATATATGGGACTGTGGCAGCTGGAGTACTCTCTTCATGGCTTGGTTCCCATTTAAGCCACCCCGAGTCCCTTTGGGGAGATGATTGCAGAATACAAAAATAAAGTTATTATTATAATTATATTATTATTCTCCCATAAGATATTGCCTGAGGTCCTGCTCTGATTGTCCCATCTCTTGCTATTATTTTGGCATTTGCTGATTAGACCCAAGCTTTCAGGTAATGGTGCTCAACAGCACATTTGTGTTCATTTTGGTGCCAAGTTAAAGTTTTTAAAGGAAAGTAGCTTGAAAGAACTTTTGCTACTGTATGTATTGGAGCTGCTGCATTTAGATTACTGTATTTTTGGTATTTGTTATTTTATATCTAAATTAGTATATTTATCTTAACTTCCAGGTACACAACAATGTGAAAGAGTGAGCTGTAAATATTTTAAGCACCAAATTACAAAATTGCTTTTTAAAAAGAAATCTATGGTGATCCAAGGCTCTTTCTGATGTCCCCACTCTATAGTTCACCTATGTAACCAAGCAGTGTGCAAGAGATGTCTTTAGGACCACAATCCATAGCTCTTCTCCATCAGAACAATCAAAATTGCCTAAATACAGCAGAACAGAATTAATCCATTTTGATTAAAGTAAAAAAATACATTTATATCTAGAAAGAATTGGGAGTATAAATCCATTAAGTTGAATATTTCAAATTTTCTGTACTCTTGTACCTGAAACAAATCTGTGATCATAACATTAGAAACTATAATAAATATTCTGTATTTTCTATTGTTGTGTGATTTTTAGTGATCCTAACTTCGTATCATGGGGTTTTCTTGGCAAGATAGGTTCACTTGGGGAGGGGGAATCTTTGCCTTTCTCTGAGACTATGATTTGCATAGTGTCACCCAGTGGGTTTCCATGGCCAAAGAGAAAGTCATAATTCAATGCTCAAACCACCACTATACCATGCTGGTATATTTTCAGTATGGTGTAGGAATGTAATATGTCCCCATGGCAGAATGTAATGTAATCATTCAATTATCTGGATCATCCATCAGAACAGAAGTGTTATGAAAGATTCAAGAAAACTTGTGAAAAGTTTTCCTCTTTGTTTTGAACCCTATTGATTACTCCTAACTTAGATTAGATCCCTTATATGAATATCATTGTTTCAATATGTCTATTTAGAATGATAGATATAATTTTGGCCTCTGTGAGCTTTTCATAATACATTTGGATCTTTTCCACACTCTTGCTTAAGGAATCATGATCCAGGGCTCCACTTGAGCTCATAGAAGAGTCCTGAGTAAGCAGACTTTGGGCCCTTCCACGCAGCCCTATAACCCAGAATATCAAGGCAGAAAATCCTAAAATATCTGTTTTGAACTGGGTTATTTGAGTCCACATTCAGATATTGTGCGATTTACTGCCTTCATATTCTGGGATATAGGGCTGTGTGGAAGGACCCTTCAAGTGAGTGGGATCCGCTGCATTAATCTTCTTTTGTCTTCTGGGGACTGTGTTGGAAAGACTTTAAAGAATTTAAAATCCTGAGAGCTGTTTGAAGGAACATAGAGCAACATTAGCCCAAGAGAGGCTGATTTGGCCCCTCATCTCCTGGCCAAAAATGTACAGGTGTGTCCAGCACTGCATGATGTAGCAAAAGGAAATTTTTATCAGAAGGGCTTGGAGAAAACATTATACTAGCATTCTTTTTTAAAAAAATAAATAAAATAAATTCATTTGGCTGCGCAGTGTTATTTTATATAATGGAATTTGAAATATTGACACTTCCTTTTGTATTTGAAAAGTTTTTGATAATACAAAAATATATTTAAATCAATCACATAACTCAAATATATGATTCAACTATAGATCATAGGCCAGTACTCATGTTTACTATATGAGTACTGTTTTGTTTAGCAACAAAACTTGCTAAAATGTATAAGGCAAGAAACAATACATATTGGAAATTTAAGGAACAAGAAATACATGTGTTGGTGTTGGAAAAATGCAAGGTAATTCTGGAGCAGGGTACAAGAAACACTGCAAGAAATTATCATATCAAAAACACAATTAGAACCTGAACTATTTTTATTGCGAAAGCCAAACAATTAAATTTACCAAACTACAAAATAGGAATGGTTAGGTTCAGTTGGAATATTCATAATTCGGATTACATTCAGATCAAATTCCTTTTTGAAGCGATTTGGGAACCCTGAAGTATCCTTGCCCTTTCAAAGCCACTGTCGCCATCTTTGTTCCGATTCAGGAAGTGATTCGGAAAAGACCCATTGTATGGAGACAAGCAGTAGCTTGCATGCTGCGATGCTTGCCTCCAGCCAATGAGGGGAAACCACCTTGGGAGGGGCGGGGTTTTGGCATGGCAGCCGGGGACACGAACAGGAACTAGGCAGCTTGTGTGGGAAAGGTGCCACGTCACTGCTTTGCAAGTGAACAACATACCCGGGGAACCTAGTAAAATGCCCCCCTCCCATGTTTTCCTGAATGAGCTGGGATTTGGAGGAGAAAAGGAAAGAGGAAAGGAAGAGAGATAAGGAAAGAGGAGAAGGGAAGGGAGAAAAACAGCAGGAAAATGTCATTTTAAGCCAATGTGGATGGATTCCTTTCCTTTCTCTCCTGCGTCAGTTTAAACCAGTGTGGATGGAATGGACCCATGCCAGTTTAAACCAGTGTGGATGGGATAGATACATGTCAGTTTAAACCGGTGTGGATGGATTCCTTTCCTTTCTCTCCCACGTCAGTTTAAACCAGTGTGGATAAGATGGATCCGCGTCAGTTTAAACCAGTGTGGATGGGATGGATCCGTGTCAGTTTAAACCAGTGTGGGTGGATTCCTTTCCTTTCCTAGCAGTTTTAACCAGAGTGGATGGATTTCTTCCCTTTGCTTCCCCCGCCCCCTTTTCTGGACTAAAACCATTTTTTGGATCAAACAAGCCTATTACAAAGTACTGCACTACATGATAACTGTAGCAGAGATGCTATATGTACGATATTGGAAAAAGTCAAATCTTCTGACAATAGAGGATTAGATATGTAGTAAATGCTTTTAGAAAAGCTGAAATAGATAAATTAGTCATGGTGAACAAAGAAAAAAACTTTATTGAAGACTTGGAACAATATCTAACTTTTGTAATAAAAAAAAGAAAGAAAGAAAGAAAGAAAGAGAAGAAGAAGGGAAAAACTTTTACAAAAGGCTTTGCGATTTAATCTTTATTTGCCAGAATCTTTGCATGGGATTTTTAAATAATAGCTATGATGCTGGAAGAAGAATGAAAAAAAAATATAACTAGGAAGGAAGGACATAAATATATATGATTGCCTTCAACCCAAATAATGCAGTGGTTCCCAAGTATTGATTCTCCAGTTGTTTTGGATTTCAACTCCCTGAAATCCAAGCCATTTTACCAACTGTTAGGAATTTTGAGAGCTGAAATCCAAAACATCTGGAAGACCAAAGGGTGGGAACCACTGATAGCAGGATGGGTGCAGGGAGGAAGCAGCCTAATTATGTACAAACATTGTATAAATGTTAGAAAATGTTATACAAAAATATATATGTTTATGTATAGATTTCTTATTCTAATTTAAATATACATATCTAAAATCGTAAAACATTGAATCCCCCTCCAAAGATAGAATCCACATTGCTAAGTCAAAGGTAATAAGTCAAAAATGATTCTGCCTCAGCTTCTTTGACCATGTTTGTCATGACGAGATGTCTTGCCTTAAACACAAGTCACAGACAATTCCTTTCCTGTAAAGGTTAGGGATTCTCAATGCACATTCAGAGCCATACACCCAAGTGCAAATAAGTCAACTACCACAGCTATTTAATCAGAAGCGTTTGTTGATTTGAGCAGAGCCCCTATGCTGTGAAATGAAAAAAGAAAACCAAATTTTCTTGAGCAATCTTGCTGTTCCTGCTTCAGGTGCTAGGCCATTTCACTAAAGCAGCTCAGACGAGAATGTCATTAGTTCTTAAGCCCCAGGTGAATTTGCCACTGTTCCACATGATTAAGCCAGATAATTGTGTGTTGATAGCGAATGTGGTTGGTAAAATACAATTTCTGGGACCTTCCTAAACAAACACAATGTAGAAGGGAGTCAAAGTGCAGTCATTTCAGTCCTTTGTCACAGGCTTTGCGCCCGCAGACACATCTCTGGCAAGGAATGGCGGGGAATTCGATAGGCACGTCGCTGTTCTCTTAAAGGTGACCTGGCTCAGAAAGTGGATCATGCATCTTTTGGCATTCAGTTTGAGGGAAGGAAAAACACCATCTCATTAAAGTATCTGTGCAATGGAGCTGTACTGCTTTTAGCTTGTCTTAGACAATAAATGTAAGTGCCCCTTTTATGTTTGCCTGGCAAAACAATTGTGATCGCAGCCAATACTTTTTCTTTTTTTAAAAAAAGAAGAAAAGACAAATGCTGATTAATAAGCTTAACTAGTATGTGTCAAAGAGCAAAATGTTGGAAATACGTGGGAGGTGTTTGAAACAAAGAATACAAGAATACACAGAGGAATTCCGTTTTGAGCTTAAACATACTTGATGGATTAAGGAGAGTCAGATGTAACGTGAAAGGGATTCTTGCTTCCCAAGTCATAATACATTATTATATGATGTTAGGTATGTTCAGGTTTTCTCACTATGTTTGAACTAACAGAACTTATTTTCAACTACTAGATTGGATACAATTTGTGTTTCAATACTGCCTAGTGTGGATGCCTCAAAACTGTTTGATAAGAGGAAAGGAAAGAACACACACACATGTTATTCATTTTTACCTCACTTTCCTCCCAGAATTAGGACACAAGACATATTGCAACATGGTTAAAAACAAACACAATGCAGACAAAATACAATATGCTAAAAAGGGCTGAAACAAACCATCATTTAAAAATATAATTTAATTAAAAGGAGTTTTAAAATAACAAAAATAGCAACAGAAATGCAATGTCTGCCTGAAAAATATAGGTTACATGTGGGTATATACAATATTAAGATTATTGCTATACACTGCACTTTTGGACTCTGCATTTTTTCCTTACAATACTTTTAATCATTTATAACATTTTTGTTTGGAAAAAAAGACCCTAATATATTTCTACTTTACAGATTAAAATCAGCATTTGAAAAACATAACTGGCACTCTTTTACTCAATTACAGCTGGTGTTTTCTTTTTTTGTGCATTGGATTTCATAGTGCAGTGTGCATTTCTAATCCCTGCTCAGACATGGAAGTCCATTGGATGACTTTGGAAACAGTCACACACTCTCGGCTTCAAAGAAAAATGGGAAAATCCTTCTGAACAAACTTTGTGATAGGGTATTAGGGTCACAATGAGTTAGAAATGACTTGAAGGCACATAACAAGATTTATGTGACCGCGGTGGCACAATGGGTTAAACCCTTGTGCTGCTGAACTGCTGACCTGAAGGTTGGCAGTTCAAACCTGCGAGATGGTGTGAGCTCCCATCTGTCAGCTTCACCTCCTGCCAACCAATCAACTCAAAAACATGCAAATGTGAATATTTAAATAGGTACTGAGTTGGTGGGAAAAGGCAAAGAGACGCTCCAAGCAATCTTGCTCGTCACATAACGAGGAGATGACAACGCGGACTCCCTGGCTTGAAAATTGAGAAAGCACCTCCCTAGAGCCAGAGATGAGCACCGTCTCAAGAAGCCAGAAATGAAAGGAGAAGCCTTTGCCTTTGTTTGTGTTTGTGTGTCTTCATTGTATATGACTGTAAAGGCATTTAATGTTTGCCTATGTATGTAAATGCTGCAGTCTGCTCTGAGTCCCCTAGGGGAGCGAAATATGAATAAAGTGTATTGTTGTTTTTTGTTGTTGTTGTTGTTGTTGTTATTAGACTTAGACCATAACACTTTTTTAGTTGTTGGGAGGTCAGAATTCTGTTCTGACCATGCAACCACTCCGATCTTCCCCAAACCATGTAGCCTGATCCCCATTAAAGCCACTTCCATGTTATCAGTATGTGTAGGTGGAGGGACAATAAGATTGTGTTCAACTGTTTGCCTTATTTAATTTTGCTTCATGGACTTCATCTGCAGAAATGTACCAAAAAGTTTGTTGTTGATTCATTGTTACAGCATTTTCAACTAAATGTAAATAGCTGGACATGTCCTCATGACTTATCTCAACTTTTTGACAATGTGGAAATGGCCATATGGGTTAGGAATTCCACTGCTTACACAAGGTGGGTTTGCGAAGTTTGCATCAGGAGATGGAGCTATAGATATAGCATTAGCTACATGATACACAAATCTCTGTGATGTAAGATTTCAGCCATTGCCTTGCCTGAGGCGCCAGCTCGGCTGTGATGGGAATTGAATTCATTTTACATAAATCTAGAATTAATCTTGCACCTCAATGGAGTCACACTTTATCTTTGGAACACTGTGTGCTTTCCATTAACTCTACAGTGTAGATGCACCTTAAGCCTCATTAATGTGCAATTCTGTTACAAGAATATTGCAGGAATAACTGGTAACCTGTTTTAATTCGTAATTTGCCAGTGCACTCTTATTAACAGTGGGTGCATCCTATTTCCCTACTGTACACTGCTGATTCATCAAATTATTTCTTTAATTTGATTAATTGGATTGATCTTGGTCACACTGGTAGTTACTAGGCTCCTAGAATATGATCAAGTTGTGATCCTTCCCAACATTATTGTCTCATGTTGACACTCTAGGACAGCAGTTCTAAACCTGGGGGTCGTGACCCCCAGGGGGGCCCTTGGGCCATTTTTGGGGGGTCGCAAAGCCGCCTTGGTTGGCCCCACCCCCTCCAAAATGGCTGCCAACCCCCTGCTCAGCAGGGGGCGAGGGCCGGGCAGCAAAAGCTTCCCAGTTGGCCAGGCCATGAGGACGGCAGGAAGAAGTTCACTCTAAGTTCTTCCTGCCATCTTCATGGCCTTGCCGCTTGGGAAGCCTTTCTTGCCCACCTCCCATGCTCTTCCGAACTCGGAAGGGCGCGGCGGCCAGGCGGAGGGCTTCCCCCGCACGGCTTTGCATTTGGGAAGTCTTTTCTGCCCGGCCCCCACGCCCATCCGAGTTCTGAGTTTTCTATAATTTCTGGGGGTCTCAGTAATCTGTGGAAGTCACAGCTGAATCAGTTGAAGGTACTGCAAATCCCATCATCCATTGTCCATACTCCCCAAACATTGTTTTTGTGGTCAGTCACTATGCTTTAATTATGTTCAATTAGTAACAATGAAAATACATCCTGCATATCAGATATTTCCTTTATGCTTCATAAGAGTAGCAAAATTACTGTTATGTAGTAGCAACGAAAATATGGTTGGGGGTCACCACAACATGAGGAAATTTATTTAGGGGTCACAGCATTAGAAAGGTTGAGAACTACTGCTCTAGGAGTATGTGTGTGTAGGCTGTTATCTTGACATGTCCTTATCAAGAACAGTGCAAGTCGAATACAGAACCAATGTGAGTAGTACCAAGACAATGTGTAGTTCTGCATATATGCACATACACAAAGATGTACCTGCTTATCAGAATTTATAGTTAGGACTTAGATTTATACGCCATTGATTGAAGTGAAATTTACCGCTGAGTGGAGATGAATAAAATAGGATTATACAAACTTGATATTCTTTTGTACTTGCTAAATATTTATGTTTAACACATTTTCAACTGTGGTAGACTATGGTATCAATAACAACAACAAAGCAAAGTTTTCTACTTTAGATACTAACACCTTTGTTATTTTTACGGCCTCGTCATATTAGCCAGGCGAAGCATCCTGTCTGCCTGGCTTGTGGCAAGGAAAGAGGGAGCAGTAAGGCGAATCTCTCCCTCTGACTGACACTTTTGCCATTGCATGGGGAAAGTGTCACCCTCCTGGAGAGGCCCCATGCTGGCACCATTGGACCCAGCACAACATGGGAAGTTTCCTGTGTTGAAAAGGAAGCATCGTATAGTGCTTTCCCTCCAACTGGAGGAGGGATTTCCACAGAAAGCTCTTTTGCATTATCTGATGGACAGCAAACCCATCAGCCCTCCAGCTCAAGTGGAAGCATCATAGGATGCTTCCCAAGGTAAATGTGATTATTTTGCTATTTTGCACAGGAAATGGTCATAGTTCTAGCCCTCCTCAAGTCTTTGGTACCAAGCACAGATACATGTTACTGGAAGGAGGCAGTCTATATTTATTGGCAATAAATGATGCAGCAGTTGGTCTATAGCAGAGAAGCACTCCAGGCCTTTTGCTGGTGGTGGTCACTTCTCCTCAGACATTCAATGACAGAACTCCTAAACACGTAGAGTATCCCTTACTGACAATTTACTTCCTGATAAATCGCGATCGGGTCCCTGGATTGGGTGCACTCCTGGGTGGGGCTGAAAGAGCAGGAACTCCCAAGGAGTATGTATAGTGCAGAAGAAAAACAGAAAACCCAAGTACCCCAATGCAACCCATCTCTCTCTTTCACAGTGATGAGAACTGCACAAGTAGTTTGCTGAAAAAGAGTGTCCACTCCCCCAGCATGTTCCCATCTTTTCCAAATCTTTAACTTCCAAAGTAATGCAAGATGTACAGTGGGCCTTTGGAATCTGCTGGGGTTTGGTTCCAGTATTTCATTTCTCCTGTGGATACAGAAATGTGTGGCCACTCAAATCCCATTCTATACAAAGATGCAGAGAAATGGGAAGCCTATATATAAGGGCAAACAATGCAAATGAGTGCCAGAGAGAGCATGAGAACCTACAAAATGGTGTGGGGCCACAGCAAGGTGATCATATATCAGTTAGATTTTTTTAAAAAAAAAGTATTTTCAGGATATGTTTGGTTCAACTTTGGATGCAGAACCCATTGATATGTAGGGCTGGCTGCATCTAACAAGTGAAATCTTTCTATATCACTTTCTAGAACCACTGTTAATGTATGGTTATGATGCTGGCAGATATTCTATAAAAAGAGTTCACTACAGTTGCCACAAGACTAATGCAGATATACACTTTGCTTGCTTTCATTCTAAAGCATGGTTTCCATATTGCCAAAGATATTTTACACCACCACAGTATAAATGTCATCACAGAGGAGAATTATAGGTGAGCAAGAAATGAAGGCAAAGGAATGCAGGCAGGACTTAAAAAATTCTCACATCTCTAGGTAATACCATTTTCCACTATAGGTTTTTTCAAGAGACAGCAGGTGACGAGTAGGGAAGTAGGAAAAGGGAAGAGACGAAAGTTTCATTCTGCACAAACTGAGCTCAAAGTATTCATTTTTTTAAAAAAAAAAACATCATTGCATGGATATAACCTTATATACAGTTATGCATGATGTATTACTCTTGGCCTGTAAATTTCATATTCCAGTATTGGCACAAGAGAAATGGGGATAGTAGTTATCTGAATTTGAACAAGCTTGGCATTTCTTACCCTGCTGCAAAAGTTTCTTCTGTTTATATCCATATAAAGCTAGAGTGAAGCTTGCCAAACACTCTTGAACTACGAGAACTTAAAGCTGTTTTAATGTGTTTTACTGTTTAATATGTTTTCAAACTATGAAATTTATTTTTATTGTTTTCAAGTTGTTTTAACTTGTTAGTGCTGATTTTACTAGAGTTGGGGTAGAAATATTTTCATAAATAAACTGCAGAATCTTTTACCCTTAACTATGTTGGTTAAGACTGCTGAATGTGTATGTGGTCCTGATACAAAGGAAAATTATTAATGGAAAATTCAACTGGAATGCTTTTTCTCTACATTCTGGGCATGGAGAGGTATAGGACACATTTATATTTCCTTCTGGGATGCTTGCATGTCTTACTTTCTAATTCATAATCTGCAAATATATTATTAGTTATAACTAGATTAAACCTCCTCTCCATTGGTGCCCCCTTGCAGTGGGGGAGAGGCTTGTGTACCCTAATGAAGTTGTGAGCTATACTGGCGGTGGCATAATAGCCACCGGTAGGGCCTCCCATGTCAGACAGGTCACAACCAAAGGGTCTGACAAAGAGCATCAAAGGGCAGGATGGGCTCTCTAGCCTTTTGGCAACCATCCTAAGAGAAGGAAAACTCTAATTTCAAACCCGGGCAGATGGTGCTCATCTAACCCTGTAAGGTCAACCATCTAAGAGAAGGAAACTCGAACCAAACCTACGACCTGAGGACCTTGCTGCCACCATCCAAGCTTGCTAGGCCCCAGCAGACGAACCTTTGGTTTAAAGGGTGAGGCCAGTTCTGTGCACACTGCGCTCCACCAGAAAAATCCATTGCACAGGATCGAAGGACACATCCAACTTCCGAAAAAGCCCTGTAGTGATTGACAAGGGACGAAACGGCAGGTGTAAAGATGCACTGGAAGCCGCAGACCGGACCCTGCATAGAGGGGGTTCAGGACTTTGGTCGCTTGAGACTGACCCGGGAAATGACAGTCTTGTTCGGCAGCATCCTGAACGACTAAGCAGCCTTTTTAAAGGAGAGCATTGCTTGCTCCATAATGAGAAGGGCCTAGAAAAGGTGGTCTAACGAAAGCTCATCTCCATCTACCTGGTTGGCTAGCCGCGGTCAACGGGCATCTTCCGATGCGGTCGAACAAAGCAGATTGGCCTTTTTAGTCATCAACGTGCTTTTAAAAAGCGTGGGATGAGTCCTTCCTGAATCTTCGTTTGCGAAGTAATGCCGAGAGAGAGAGAGAGAGAGAGAGAGAGAGAGAGAGAGAGAGAGAGAGAGATACTAAACCTATTGAATAAATGGAATTGGCAAATGTGTTGACTCATCATTCAATAACTGAATAAATGACTCTATTGTAGGTGGAATTAGTGAAAAAATTTGGGTGGAACTCATAAACTTGCATCAAGTTGACTCTGAACATTATCACACGAGATATGAGCTGAAGCCTCCCCGATCATGAACAGAATTACTTACCATAGCAACAATATTGCCTTATATTAATGTCAAACCAGACAGCAACTGATTGTAACCTGTGTTTTTGAAAAATGGAACTCCAATTTTAAACAGTTAAAAGAACCTGTATTCAAAGTGTTTTTAGGTACATGATAAATCCAAAAGTGCTTCCCTAAAAGCAGTGAGTTTGGGGACTGTGACGTGTAATTGTGGGCATGCTGGGGATGTCATTTTAAACTGCTCCACCCTTAATAGCAACCCTCATTTCTGAGAAAGTGCTGTAAAATATATCTTATTTCTGATTGCACTCCTAATTTCTTTGCCCACTAAATGATGGAGAATGTCAATATAACATTTGTGCATAAACTATCGTCAGAACAATAAAAACTCACAAAATTATTTAGGACAGGCATAAGTCCTGTTGGTTGGCCACTCCCTGCAGTGATGTCACCATGATGATCAGGAAGAGAAGGAGAAGAGGGGGCAATTCTTGTTCTCTCTCTTCCCTTTTAATTCTATTACCCCATCCAACTTCATCACAGGTGACGGTTGACCAGCAGGATCCATGTTGCAACATGAGAAATGAAAGGAGATTGTAAGGGTGGCTATCCAGCGGTGCCAAACCAGGTTTGGCAATCACTAGGTAGTTGGGACTCTCTTGTCTCTGATGCACTGGGTGCGTATATCTATGTAAACCCTCTTGAGGCCAATCTGGTATATACCATACCACATTGGCACCAGGATAATGGATCATCTGTTCTAAATAGGTGATCCAAAATTCCAGCTTATATCATATGCCACGTTGCTGTAATACTAACTAGGCTCTGTTCTAATGCAATGATATAATTGAATATAATCCTTTGTTTTTTATTTTAACTTTAAGTTGAAAGTAATACTTGGTTTCAGGAATTCCAGTTAAGATAGCTCTTCTCACTTTTTTGTCCTCCCAGGTATTCTGGACTTCAAAATTCAAAAACCTCAACCCATTTGAAAAACCACTATAGGGACCAGATAAATAATTGATTTGAGGTTACTCAAGGCCAGAATCTAAGCCTCTGTGGACAACATAGGTTCTCATTTAGTAAAGCCGTGCCATCTTCTAATACTACACAAGAAGATCAAAATAAATTGGGTTACTATGTCAGTTTAGCCAATGAAGCTTTAATTATATGATTCAAGTTTAATTCTAATGAAATAAATCTTTTTAATTTGCATGGGTACCCATAGGTCAAAATCAGCAGGCATTGAACTAAACTATTCTTCATGCTTAACCATGTTAACCAGAGACATTTTAGAGATGGATGAATTATTTTAAAGTTTTTGCTGTTTTATACTGTCTTGATGGCTCTTTTAAATCTTCAGTCTTTAAAATACTAATTGGTTTTGTTATGCTGGGAACTTTCAGACTTTTTTTTTAAAAAATGTGACTATTAGATCTTGTTATGAAATGTTATGGAATAACATTTTCTGGGCACGCTTTCCTTCAAATGTTTTTTTTTAAAAAAATACAACACACCAGAGTATCTACAGTACCTTAGAACTAGAGTGTGCACCACACCATTTTCCAAAATGGAATCTGGGAAATCTGGCAGTTTTGGAAACCAAATTCCCAGAAACAGAATGGGTAATGGGGTTTGGATTGACTTGGCAGAAATTGACAATGTGGATGCTGAAAATGGCTGTTTTCATTTGTTTTTGGTAGCTCTGTGGCAGTAGCTCTCTCTCTCTCTCTCTCTCTCTCTCTCTCTCTCTCTCTCTCTCTGTGTGTGTGTGTGCATGCGTGTGTGTATGTCTGTCTGTCTGTCTTTAGCCTTGCCTGAACTATGTCTCTTTTTGTCTCTTGTCTCTTTTTTCTATACATACAAGGACAAGTTCCTCCATTTTCCCGTGGCACCCTGGCTTCTGAGAGAGAGGGGGGGATGTGCTAGCTAGCTCTGTGTTCTATTTCAGTGCTGTCACTGTTTAGGATTACTTTCAGATTTAATTTCCAATCTTTTCCTTTGGAAATTTTTATTAAATTTCATTAGTTTAATATCTTTCCGTCCTTCTTCCTTTTACTATTTTGCTAGGGAAGTGAGGGTGGGCTTGCATTTTGGGGGGGGGGGGGGGGGAAGCTGTGAAAAGACATTTGGGGTGTCTGTTTAAATATTTTTTGCCTTTGTGGTGGGTGGGGGTGGGATGGTCTGACTCTCTTGAATTCCTCCCCAGCCCTGTCTATCTTCTTGTTTCTGTACTCTCCCTTTCACCTTCCTCCCTGCCCCCCGCACACACACACACACACACACACACATATAAAGGAAGTGGTCATGCAACGAGGCAAATGCACGCCAAAACGACATGTCCCACACACACGAAAATCACAGGGCCACTCATCCATACCCCGAGGTCCATACTCCGCCCACTAAAACACCCCGAAACACCACACAACACCCCCAAAACATCCCCCGAAACACAACATTACTACGCATGCGCAAAAACCCCGAACACACAAAATGCCCGCCATCAAAACATCACAGTACCGAGCATGCGCAACATCAAACCGCATCGCAGCAAGCCCCAAATCACAAGCCCCCTCCATACCTGCCCACTACACCACAGAAACAACAACACGCACACACACATCTTCCGCTGCCTTATCGACCTCCTTCGCCGCCTCTACGCCACTCCCGAACCCGATCAGCATGGCCGACGCCATGCCCCCCCTCCTCCGCCGCTTCCAAAACACTCCTGACACCGAGGCCACAGGCCAAGGAGGCGACCGGCATGGCCCGGGTTTAAAACGCCGAGGGAGAAGGCCACGGCCGGGCCACGGCGCCTCCGGCACATCCCGGGTCCGGGACCCGCAGGGAGGCAGCGGAGGAGGCAGAGGAGACAGCGGAGGAGGTGGCCAGGACGCCGGGCACGTAACCCAGGTCCAAAGACTGCAGAGAGACGGTGGGAAAAGTAGGCGCCACGAAGGAACTACATTTCCCAGAAGACCCCGCATGTCTTGGCCATCTCCCCCGCTGTCTGCTCCGTCCATATACCCGACCCACGCAACGCAAGGTTCGCTTTCCAGACAGATCCACCCAATCCGGAGCCAGCACAGATGACACGGCAGGGTTATCGGACGGTTCCACCACCTCCAACACGAGCTCCAGATACGACCTCAGACATCCCCGCAACACGGAAGAACCCCCGAAATCTAATTTTCACCGGGCCAAAAACAAAAAGACTCCAACCTGATTATTAACCTTTCAGATCTTTCCCTCTCTCCTCGGGACATCAGAATCTTAGACAAGGGGATATCATTTGTTTACACCCCTCAATGTTCTACACTTAATATTCGGCGAGACCTAGCAACACTCTTCAGATCCATGCGGTTAAAGGAATACTTCCAAGATCACCCCACACGCCAAGCCGATGATGTCCCGACCCGCCTTAAGGGTAAGAGTTCTTTTGTTCCCCCAGTTATATCTGACAAATTAAAAAATTTTGAATCCACTGTGATGAAAGAAGTTTCTGCTATTAATCATAAAAGAGACACATATAATGCTAATCTCACAGGGGAGGACATCAAAAGACTCCGGGAACTGGGGCAACACCCATCAGTTATTTTGAAACCAGCAGACAAAGATAGGGCCCTGGTCCTGCAAAATCGAAGGGAATATATGTTAGAGGCTGAGACAGTTATCGAATACGGCTTTTTACACTCGTATCCCCAATGACCCGACCCAAACTTTTCTGAAAACAATTATCCATACAGTCCAATCTGGGGTGGAAAAAGAATTCATTTCTTCACAACTAGGAACCGCCTTGATCAACCGCCATCCAGCTATAGCAAAGTTTTATTTACTGCCAAAAACACACAAAAAAACATTTCCGGTGCCTGGGCGCCCAATTATCGCCGCGACCAACACTCTTTTGCAACCCCTTGCCATCTTTCTGGACACTATCCTTCAAGAATTTGTGATGGCAACACCAGCCTTTGTTAAAGATACGGGACATTTGATTTCCAAAATTGATGGGATTACTATGCTTGAAAAGGATGTGTTAATTACTGCAGATATTGTTTCTTTATATACAAACATAGATCTTAAGTTAGCAAGGACAGTAATTTACAAACTTTTGGATTCTCGCCCCATGCCCCGCACCCCTCCTACTGCTTTTTTGATGGAACTAATTGACATTGTGTTTGATTATAATTATTTTACTTTTGATGGTGATTTCTATATTCAAAATGGCAGAAATTCCATGGGACTATCCCTAGCTCCGAGTGTAGCCAATTTGTTTATGTCAGATCTAGAATTTCAATTTTTATACCCAGATTCTGAGATAACAGCACCCATTAGGCAGTATTACCGGTATATTGGTGTAGCACAGCAGTTCTCGTTTGTGCCTGGGGGGCAGGGCCTAGGACCCGGGGTCCCATTAGCATTAGGGCCTGCAGCACCAGAACCAGATTCAGAGGATGAGCTAGATGACTGGGGCGAAGGGCAGCTTCCCCTTGGTGGGCCTCCTTCGCCCACAGAGAGCTTGGCATGGGAAGAAATGTTGTTTGGCCCTGGCGAAGACATAGATAACCAGGTGCAGATGGAAGACAGTGATTCTGGAAGCTATGAGCATCCGGGTGGGAGAAATTCTCAGGAACTAGTGAGTGAAAACATGGAAGAAAGCGGCTGGGAAGTTTCTAGGGAGGAGAGCTCCTAGGGAGATAGAAACACAGCTGCTGAGAGACAAGGTCGAACCTTTGATAGGAGACGGAACATTGAGTCTAGTAGAAGGGGATGGTTCAGGAGCCTAGACCGGCCGAGGTCCGTCAGCGGGGATTGAGACGAAGAAGCCTAGAGCGTCGGGGACCTCGGCCGAGGATTAAGTATAGGATCCGTGGGAACGAATCCCCAGTGCCCGGCCACGTCTCTTCTGAATAGGCGTGAGCGGAGTGGGACCACGGGCTAAGTGGTCATCAAGCCTTGCCTTGCCTTGCTTTGTTCCTTGATCCGCCTGGTTGTGCGGAGCCTTGTCTTGTTCCTGATCCGCATGTTGTGCGGAGCTTGCTGAACCTTTGGCCATTTGCCACGCTATTTTGGACATTGTTACTTCAAGCCTTTTGGATTGCTTTTATATTCTTATGGACATTATCTTTGAACTGTTTTTACAATCAATAAAGTAGTTAGCCTTCAGTCCGTCTCTGTGTGTGTGATTAAGGGGCCGTTCAAGTCCGTGCATCGTTACAGTTGGCCGGAGCACTCCAAGAACCCCTTATCACACCACGGGACGCCGCAAGAAGCGCCCCACGGCTGTGGCCGGCATGGCAAACCTGTCGGATGCGCAAGTGGCGGCGATGCAACAGGAGTTGGGAGAGCTGCGGACCAGAGCCGGGCGGCACCCGGGGGTGACCGCGCCTGCCCGTTTCGGGGGCAACCCCGCTCAAGTCGATGTGTTTATCTGCCAAGTGGAACTGTATTTGGAGCTGCGACCAAACGAGTTTGCTAATGACCGGGCCAAGGTGGGGTTTGTTTACACCCTGCTGGAGGGAACGGCAGCGACGTGGGCCACTTCGTTGATCCGGGACCAGTCCCCCCATGTGAACACGCTGCGGGCTTTTCTAGATGCCATCAGGGCGACTTGGGAGCACCCGTGAATGAGGAGTTGGCCGAGAGGGATTTGGACCGACTGACGATGAAAGACCTATCCCTGTCTCAATACATTTCCCGTTTCCGAGTGCTGGCTGCCCAGGTGGAGTGGAACCTTCCAGCTTTGCGTTACCAGTACATTGCAGGGTTGACAACGGAGTTGCAACAAGAGATGTTGAAGCATGCCCGTCCCGCGGATCTGGAGGCAGCAGTCACCTTGAGCCTACGAGTAGAAGCGGGGCTGCAAACCAGGAGGCGATGGGACAAAGGTGTGGTGGAGAAGCCGACAGCGAGGAAGGAGGCTGGGGCTGGACAGTTCCTGCCCCGACAGTTTGCCCCGACACCAACGGCCTCGGATGAGCCGGAGCCCATGCAGCTGGGAACGGTGCGGCCCAAGGTAGACCAGGCGGAAAAAGCACGTCGTCAGCGTCACAATTTGTGTTGGTACTGTGGGGGGGGGCTGGACATTTTTCCAAAGAGTGCCCCCAGAAGCCACGTGGAAAGACTCCTAGGGCCTCTGCTGCTCTTGGAGGGGCCCCGGAGGCCGAAGAAGCCATCCAGGCGACGGGGGAAGGGGCCGGCCGAGTGTAAGAGGGTTCGCTCACTTGGCCGACATCGCTAACCTCCCCCCTGAACCCAAGTCTGGACAATTGTTCCTTGTAATGGTCGACCTGTGGTCACCTGAGAAGGGGCCGATGATGGTCCATGCCATGATTGACTCGGGGGCCACCAACAACTTTATTGATGCAGACTACGCCAAGTCTGCTGGATTAAAATTTCTTGATCTCCAACAGCCCAAGGGGGTTCAGACTATTGATGGGAGAACTCTGAAAACGGGGGCTGTGACTCAATATACAGCCCCTACCAAGATGTGGACCAGTTCCCATAAAGAGGACATTTCTTTTCTTGTGACCAAGCTCCCAGATTTCCCCATTGTCCTGGGCATTGTGTGGCTCGCCCTCCATGATCCCCAGATTTCCTGGGCCAAGAGACAGCTAATTTTTTCCTCCGACCATTGCCAGGGCCACTGTCTGACGGCCCGGGCTTGCCAGGCCCAGGAGGTGGAAAACGTGGCCACATTGCCCAAGAAATATGCCGGATTTTGGGATGTGTTCAGCGAGAAGGAGGCGGAACAGTTGCCTCCGCACCGGCCCTATGATTGTTCCTTCGAACTGCAGCCTGGAGCCCCCATCCCGCGGGGGAGACTCTACCCTCTCTCGGAACCAGAGCAACAGGCTCTCCGAGAGTTCCTGGATGAGAATCTGCGGAAGGGCTTCATTCGGCCTTCCCAGTCCCCGGCCGGGGCGCCTATTCTTTCGTCAAAAAGAAATCGGGGAGCTGCGGCTCTGCAATGACTATCGGGAACTCAACAAGATCACGATTCGCAATCGCTACCCCCTGCCCCTGATCCCCGAGCTCTTGAGCGGATGCGGGAGCCAAGGTGTTCACTAAACTGGACCTGAGGGGTGCTTACAACCTTGTGCGGATCCGTCAGGGCGACGAATGGAAGACGGCCTTCCAGACCAAGTGGGGAAGTTTCGAATACCTGGTGATGGGATTCGGTTTGTGCAACGCCCCAGCCTGTTTCCAACATTTCATGAATGACATTTTCCGGGACCTGCTCGATCGTTATCTGGCAGTTTACCTGGACGACCTGCTGATTTTTTCTCCGGATCAGGCGACCCATGATCGCCATGTCAAGGAAGTGCTCCAGAGACTGAGGGCTCATGGGCTCTATGCCAAGCTGGAGAAATGTGCTTTTGACCTGCGTGAGGTGGACTTTCTGGGTTATCGTATCTCCCCTACGGGCATTGCCATGGATGACACCAAGGTCCAAGCTGTGGCTGACTGGGCGGCCCGGCCAGCAAAAAAAGACATTCAAAGATTCCTGGGCTTTGCCAACTACTACAGAAAGTTCATTCCTGACTTTGCCAAGTGGGCTGATCCTATCACCCAGTGCCTGCGGGGAAAGGTGCCGTTCCGGTGGACACCGGAGGCGGATGTGGGATTCTGCAAGTTAAAGCAGCTGTTCACCACCCAGCCGCTTCTGCAGCATCCTAACCCCCGCACCCCTTTCATCGTGCAGGCCGACGCTTCGGATGTAGCGGTGGGAGCGATCCTGCTACAGCCGCAGGGGACGGACTTGTTGCCCTGTGCCTACTACTCCCGGCAGCTGACAGCTCCGGAAAAGAACTACAACATTTGGGAGAAGGAGCTCCTGGCCATCAAGGTGGCTTTTGAAGTGTGGCGGCATTTGCTGGAAGGGGCTAAATTCCCGGTGGAAGTTCACACCGACCACAGGAATTTGGAGCACTTGAAGACCCAGCGCAAATTGAACCAGAGGCAACAGAGATGGTCCCTGTTCTTTGAGAGATTCAATTTCCGCATCCACTATGTGACCCCCAAGCAGACCAAGCAAGCGGATGCTCTGTCTCGGAAGCCGGAGTATGTTCGTGGCGGTGAGGGGCTTTCTGAGGCCCGCCTCCTCTTAAAAGCGGAGAACTTTGCAGCGGCCCGGGCGGCTCCTCTACACCCTCCAGTGGCCCCGCCGGCCCCTGGGGACAAGAGACCTCTGAGTGACCGGGTCCAGGCGCGCCAACGGACTGACCCTTGGGTGCAAGAGCAGCTTTCCAGGTAAAGAACGGGGTGCTCTACCATCGCGACTCTGTCTATGTTTCCCCTGGGCCCGAGAGGGAGAACATTCTCAAACTTTGCCATGATAGCCGGGCCGCAGGACACTTTGGGCTGTTCAAGACCCTACAGTTGGTGTTACGGGATTTTTGGTGGCTTAAGGTGCGGAGGGATGTGGAGGACTATGTGGGCTCTTGCCCTGTGTGCCAGCGGGCCAAGAACCAGGGGGGCAACCCGGCCGGTTTGCTCCAGCCGCTTCCGAACCATTCCGCTCCCGGGAAGATGATCTCTGCCGATTTCATCTCCGACCTGCCCAAGTCCAAGGGTTTCACCTCGATCCTGGTCGTGGTGGACTGTTTCACCAAGATGGGACACTTCATTCCCTGTGTGGGGGTGCCTACTGCCAAGGAGACTGCTGATATGTTTGTGCAACATGTGTCTCGGTTGCATGGACTTCCACAGAGTTTGGTGACGGACCGTGGCACCCAGTTCACTTCCCAGTTCTGGAAGGCTGTCCAGAGGTTGCTGGGGATTGATGTGCGGATGTCCACGGCTCATCACCCCCAGTCCGACGGGCAAACCGAAAGGGTCAATGGCACCTTGGAACAGTACCTGCGGTGCTATGTCAACTATCAGCAAAACAACTGGGCGTCCTTGTTGTCGTTGGCGGAGTTTGCCTACAACAATGCGACGCACGAATCCATCAAAGAGACTCCTTTCTTTGCTAACTATGGACACCACCCTCGGTTCTACCCTCCGGTGGACCCGTCTGGAGGGGTGTCGGAGGCGAACGACTGGCTTCGGGAGCTCACTGCACTTCAAGACTTACTGCGCACTCAATTGGACCAGGCTAAAGCGGACTACAAGCGGATGGCGGATCGGAGGCGCCAGGAGGGCCCTGAGATCCTGGTGGGGGATAAAGTTTGGCTGTCTACCAAGAACTTGCCCACACAGAGGCCTAGCCGCAAGTTGGATGCGAGATTCCTGGGGCCCTACAAAGTGCTGGAGAAGGTGGGGCCTGTTTCCTTCAAACTTCAACTCCCAGCGGACATGAAGATCCACCCTGTGTTTCACCGTTCTTTGCTCCGCCCGGCGAAGGGGGTGCGGCCTGATGTGATGCAGCCACCCCCTCCCCCTGTGCTGCGTGACGGCGAGGAGGAGTTGGAGGTGCAGGACATCCTGGATGCATGCATCAGATACCGGAAGCTGGGGTATTTGATTGACTGGAATGGTTTTGGGCCGGAAGAGCGTTCCTGGACGCTTGGCTCGGGATGTTCATGCCCGGACCTTGTGGCCCGGTTTCACCGCAAGTACCCTGACAAACCCAAACCTCGAGGGCGGCCTCGGAGGGGCCCTGAGGGGGGGGATAGTGTAGCACAGCAGTTCTCGTTTGTGCCTGGAGGGCAGGGGCTAGGACCCGGGGTCCCATTAGCATTAGGGCCTGCAGCACCAGAACCAGATTCAGAGGATGAGCTAGATGACTGGGGCGAAGGGCAGCTTCCCCTTGGTGGGCCTCCTTCGCCCACAGAGAGCTTGGCATGGGAAGAAATGTTGTTTGGCCCTGGCGAAGACATAGATAACCAGGTGCAGATGGAAGACAGTGATTCTGGAAGCTATGAGCATCCGGGTGGGAGAGATTCTCAGGAACTAGTGAGTGAAAACATGGAAGAAAGCGGCTGGGAAGTTTCTAGGGAGGAGAGCTCCCAGGAGATAGAAACACAGCTGCTGAGAGACAAGGTCGAACCTTTGATAGGAGACGGAACATTGAGTCTAGTAGAAGGGGATGGTTCAGGAGCCTAGACCGGCCGAGGTCCGTCAGCGGGGATTGGAGACGAAGAAGCCTAGAGCGTCGGGGACCTCGGCCGAGGGATTAAGTATAGGATCCGTGGGAACGAATCCCCAGTGCTCCGGCCACGTCTCTTCTGAATAGGCGTGAAGCGGAGTGGGACCACGAAACTAAGTGGTCATCAAGCCTTGCCTTGCCTTGCCTTGCTTTGTTCCTTGATCCGCCTGGTTGTGCGGAGCCTTGTCTTGTTCCTGATCCGCATGTTGTGCGGAGCTTGCTGAACCTTTGGCCATTTGCCACGCTATTTTGGACATTGTTACTTCAAGCCTTTTGGATTGCTTTTATATTCTTATGGACATTATCTTTGAACTGTTTTTACAATCAATAAAGTAGTTAGCCTTCAGTCCGTCTCTGTGTGTGTGATTAAGGGGCCGGTCAAGTCCGTGCATCGTGACAATTGACGACGTTTTCTTTATTTGGTCAGGAGAGGGCGATATAGAGTCAATCATGCGATACTTTAATACATGGAACCCTTCCATCAAATTTACTTTTGAGAAAAACACCCAGAGGATTACTTTTTTGGATCTAACTATTTTCAGAGACCAGGACAAATTGAGAGTGAGGAATTATTGTAAACCAACAAGCCGTAACTCATACCTGCATTTTGAATCCTACCATACCCACTCCCTAAAATATAACCTCCCATTCTCCCAACTTACCCGTCTCAAGCGGAACTCTTCGAGAGAGGCAGATTTTGAACAGTCGGCCGCGGCTCTAATGGCCCAACTAAAAGAAAGGGGATATCCAAACTCAATCCTACATAAATCTTTAAACAAGATTCGTAAAATCCCTAGAGAAAACCTGTTCCATCACCGCCCTAAAACACCCTGTGAACGCATTATCTGGCCCTTAACTTTTACCCCGCACTCCCAGTGTATTTCTAAAATTGTTCGAAAATACTGGCCCATTGTGAGCTCCATTCCAGGATTGGAAAATCCCCCGATGATAGCTAACAAAAGAACATCGATCCTCAAACAATTATTGATCCATGCAGATCATAGAATCCCCAAAAGTCACTTAAAGGTAAAAACATACTCAACCGTGCTACCATTGCACTGTATGCAAACACATTTCCACGCAGGAAACCATCACCGACCTGGAGGGAAAACATACCTTTAGATTACACACAGGAGCAACATGTGGCAGTAGGAATATTATTTATTGTTTAATTTTCCCATGTTTGAGATATTATATTGGCGAAAGTGGGCGTGATCTCCGCACAAGGGCGCAGGAACACAGATCGAGATTTAAAACACGCAATGAATCTTCTCCGCTATACATCCATTTTAAACAACATCATAAATTTGATGATTTCAAAATTTTAGTATTAGAAATAATCTCACCACGACCGTACCAGGATCACAAACAATTATTACACCAAAGAGAAGTATTCTGGATTCATTCCTAAAAAAGCGAATTACCTCTAGGCCACAACGACTGCCTATCAATCAGTGAGATTTTGGAATAGGTCCCACCTGTATCTCAGTTGGAGTGTATGTAACCGAGACCTCCGGTGTTATGTGTTGTCCGTTGACTACCATTGCGAAGTAGTGGCTGCGTCCACTCAGAAAGATATTTTCGTTGATTTGAATGAATTGGTATGTATATAATGTTAAGCCTTTTATTAGGGTTGTCCTGTCTAACTGGTGGGTTAAACCTGAATTGCAAAATGCTAATAAGTATATTATTTTATTTGAACTTATAGATTATCGGACCGGTGGAATTATAAGTAAATGTTATTCTTTGGGGTCCCGATGAAGCCAGTTCCCCTGGCGAAACGGCAAGGCCTTTTAATACATAGTCCGTCGACCTTCCAAGCCTTTCTATCCGGATTACTTATACCTTGAGAATGAATATATATATATACACCAGGATTTCAATTGGATTCCGGAATAGAGGGTTTGAGATATATCATTTGAAATACTATCTACCTGAATTCCACATCCCCATTTGGGAAGATATATGATTTTTACAACAAAGTTGAATGCTAAATAAATTTGAACATTAGGGGATAGGGAAAAGGCAGAACTACTTAATGCCTTCTTTGCCTTGGTCTTCTCACAAAAAGAAAGTCATTTTCACCTCAGTAAGATGGAGTGAATGAGGACATCCAACCTCAAATTGGGAAACAAGTTGTCCAGGAATACCTCACCACTCTAAATGAGTTCAAGTCCCCAGGGCCAGATCAACTACATCCCAAGAGTATTGAAGGAACTAGCAGAAGTCATCTCAGAACCATTGGCAATCATCTTTGAGATTCTTGGAGAACAGGAGAAGTTCCAGCAGATTGGAGGAGGGCCAATATGGTCCCAATCTTCAAGAAGGAAAAAAAGGATGACCCAAACAGTTACCATCCAGTTAGCCTCATGTCGATACCAGGCAAGATTCTGGAAAAGATTGTTAAGGGAGTGGTCTGCAAACACTTAGAAACAAATGCGGTAATTGCTAATAGTCAACACGGATTTATCAAAAACAAGTCATGCCAGACTAATCTAATCTCTTTTTTTGATAGAGTTACAAGCTGGGTAGATGCAGGGAATGCTGTGAATGTAGCATACCTGGATTTCAGTAAAGCCTTTGATAAGCCCATGACCTTCTGGCAAACAAACTAGTCAAATGTGGGCTAGGTAAAACTACGGTTAGGTGGATCTGAAATTGGTTAAGCGGACGAACCCAGAGGGTGCTCACTAATGCTCCCTCTTCATCCTGGAAAAAAGTGATGAGTGGAGTGTCGCAGGATCCCGTCCTGGTCCTGGTCCTGTTCAACATCTTTATTAACGACTTAGATGAAGGGTTAAAAGGCAGTTTGCAGATGACACCAAATTGGGAGGGATAGCCAATAACCTAGAAGACAGGAGCAGAATTCAAAATGATCTTGACAGATTAGAGAGATGGGCCAAAACCAACATAATGAAGTTCAACAGTGGCAAATGCAAGATACTCCACTTAGGCAGAAAAAATGAAATGCAAAAATACAGAATGGGGGATGCCTGGCTCGAGAGCAGTATGCATGAAAAAGATCTTGGAGTCTGCATGGACAATAAGTTAAACATGAGTCAACAATGTGATGCGGCGCCAAAAAAAGCCAATGGGATTTTGGCCTGTATCAATAGGAGTATAATGTCTAGATCCAGGGAAGTCTTGCTACCCCTCTATTCTGCCTTGGTTAGATCACACCTGAAATATTGTGTCCAATTCTGGGCACCCCAATTGAAAAGAGATATTGACAAATTGGAAAGCATCCAGAGGAAGGCAACTAAAATGATCAAGGGTCTGGAGAACAAGCCCTATGAGGAGCGGCTTAAAGAGCTGGGCATGTTTAGCCTGAAGAAGAGAAGGCTGAGAGGACACATGATAGTCATGTATAAATATGTGAGAGGAAGTCATAGGGAGGAGGGAGCAAGCTTGTCTTCTGCTGCCCTGGAGACTAGGATGTGGAACAATGGCTTCAAACTACAAGAAAGGAGATTTCATCTGAACATTAGGAAGAACTTCCTGACTGTGAGAGCCGTACAGCAGTGGAACTCTCTGCCCCAGTGTGTGGTGGAGGCTCCTTCTTTGGAAGCTTTTAAACAGAGGCTGGATGGCCATCTGTGAGGGGTGCTTTGAATGCGATTTTCCTGCCTCTTGGCAGGGGGTTGGACTGGATGGCCCATGAGGTCTCTTCCAACTCTATGATTCTATGATTCTATGTACTTCTCCCAACAAAGCAATCTCAACATGGATATTGAAATTTCCTAAAAAGAAGCTGGTGGAACATGACAGTAACATTAGTACTGAGGCCAACTCAGATTTCTCAGGAAGAGAAACTGTTGAGGAATAGGGTGGTCTATACACCAGTAATTCTTATTTTTCTGTTCCAACTACATTTTCTACCCAAGTTTCATTCTGTTCCATTTTTCTGTCCTGGCCACAAACAAACACATTGATATTGTACAACACTACGGTTTTGTACACAAAGTTATCTCCTCTTGAAAAATATTCATTGGAAAAAAAACATTTAACCCAGAATGAGGGTTTTAATAAATGTTATGGCTAGTAGTCTCAGGAACATCTCTCTCTCTCTCTCTCTCCCTCTCTCCCTCTCCCCCCTCTATAAATCCAGGGCGGTCACGTGAGCACTTTACACAGTACAATCTAATATTTCAAGGGTTTTCAGTGCAACAGAATCCTTTGGAATCCTGTTGGTGACTTACAATGGCAGAAGAATCACTTACATGGCTACAAGTCACTTTTTAAACCAGGGTGCCATGGGGTGGAGAAACTGCCATTAAAGTGCTCCATTTCAGGTCAGCTCTTTTATTTTTTAAAGGCGGTGGCTGTCATGACTACACACTGCTATTACAGAGCCCATCATATATTTTCCCCTATAGCTCTGTTGTATTACCTCTTCTCCATGGAATTAATTATCCCAGCAAATTGGTTCTTAAACAAAAAAGCAAAAGAAGGGGAACTGGAGCCTTGTGGCTGCCCATCAATAGAGAGTACCTGGTCAGGAGGTCTGAGGAGATACAGTACGTCATTCATTTGGTCACATTCTTCCCTGCTCTGATGATCTGTACTTTATTTCTGTTACTGTTATAGACATGTGTGTCTATTCAACATGGCCCCATTATCCACAGGGTCAGTACCGCATTTCCTAGGTCCTTCAGGCAATTTTATGAGATGCTTCTACCAGAAGGTCGACCATAGAGTCAACCTCTGGGAACATATTGTTCATACGGACGCATAGAATTGTAGAGCTGGAAGGAGTAGCAAAGGTCTTCCAATCCAACTCCCTGACATATAGCCTAAGTTTAAAGACCTCCAAACATAGGGAGACTTTACAGATTAGCGTATGAACATTTCCTGCAAATTGGTGTCCTCTTCTCCTTTATTTCTGGCAATGTCTATGTGGCAATTTTCCCTAAATCAAATGTAAATGCTGTGGCCTTTTCCTCGAGCTGATGATGCCACACATCTGTGACATCATCTGTTTTCAGCTAACCATTTTGAGAGGTTTGGAAAATTAGCTTTCCAACAATAACTCACTGAATCTTCCCATATGCCATGGTCTTTGAGGGATAATCCCAGAGCTATTGTTTCCAAAGGGTATTTCCCAAGCTCTGACAGTTTCATTGACTGAGACTTCCCATGATTACTGGAACCATTACCAGCATTTTAATCTATGCTTAGGAAGATGACTATTAAAAGAAAATTAAAAGAAAATGAACTATTAAAATAAAATGAACTATATTCCTCTATTTGCAGTTAGGCAAATAGGGGAATAAAACCTTTTTTGGGGTGGGGGGAGGCTAGCCTAGAGCAAGTGGCTTACCTTTACAAGACAAGAGAACAGAAAAACCTTGGCCCTGTTTGGAAAAGTCACTTTTAGTGCCCATTTCAAACATGGGTGAAGGTGAAACTTGTCAGGCAGTGAAAAATGGAAGCAGAGTTGGCTGACCTGCAAGAGGGCTGTAAAGTTCTATTCTTCACAATCGCAAGATATATTATTGCTGTAACGCCATTATTCCGCTCCATCACTTTTAAACCTTGTTCCCATTATCTACAAGTTAAATATAACCCTATGTAAAAACAGGAAGGACAGTGCTAAGTTGTCCAGCTTAACAGCATACACTTAAAACATAATAGAGCACTTGTTACTGTATTTTATGGAACGGAAACTCCAAATGTAAAGACGTATTAAGGAAATATCTCAAAGTTATTAGGAAAGGATATTTACAATTACAGATTGCTTTATATTATGCTTTTATGAACATCTCAGGAAATGAAATAGCCCTCAGCTGTAGAGAGTGAAGAGGGAGGTAATTTTCCTTAATACGGGTGATAAAATTAATCTGATTGAAATCGCTAGCGATTATTTCACAGAATACTGAGTGGCAGTACAATCACTTACACTCTTTTATATAATTTTTTTTAGTCAAAGCTCGTGTAGATGAAAGCTAATTACAAAGTAGTGATGTGAAGCGCTAAGGAAATAGTTTGTATGGCATAGAACAGGCACAGCTAATTGGGGTTTGTGATTACACAGATTGTTGTTAGGGAGAATTAACTATCAGGAGTCTCTCCTGCAAAGCTTCTCATCAAGGAAAATAAAAATAGACACTAGATCTGTTATTTATCTAATTATGCCATGAATATTTTCGCTCATATGATTTGTTGTTCAAAAAACTTTCTGTCCCCATGCTGTTTATGATCAAAGTATCCATATGAAGTTTTTGACATTGGGCTTTCTTCCAATTACCTTGCCTAAATACTCTTGCCTAAGGGCGTGTTTCAGTTTCTTCCCTCTCAATCTCTCTTAGTCTCCCTCCTCTCCATCCCTGTCTGTTTGCATTCTTATTATATATTTAGCAGAAGCAATGTCATGTCTCCATTGAAGAATTGACACTCATTGTTCAACCCCTTTATATGGCATTTATGTGGCATCAATATCATGTTCTCCTGCCCCCCCACCCCGGGTTATTTGAGAAGCGCAGCAGGATGTAGAGTGGGTCATGGGGGCTCTGTGTGCCAAGTTTGGTCTTGATCCATCATTATTGGGAGTTGCAGTGGTATCATGAAATTACTGAAGGTAGTGCAAGTCCCATCATCTCTGTTCCCCCCCAAAGTGTAGTAGGATGTAGATTGGGTCATGGGGGCTCTGTGTGCTAAGTTTGGTCTGTATTGGTGAATGGATGAGGGGTGCATTGTTTTTCGGAAGTGAGTGAAGGTACTTCAAGTCCCATAAGAACATAAGAACATAAGAAGAGCCATGCTGAATCGGGCCTCAGCCCATCTAGTCCAGCATTCTGTGTCACACAGTGGCCCACTAGTTGTACACAGGGATCTCTAGCAGAAAGGAGGGCAAAACCCTCACCTGCTCCCGACCCCCACAACCAGTACCGGGGAAATCCTGCCTGCCTCCATCAACACAGAGGTGGCACTTGGATGTCCATTTCAGTAGCTACTGATTCCCTTGGTATCCATGAATCTGTCTAATCCTGCCTTGAAGCTGTCCAGGCTGACCGCTGTCACAACCTCCTCTGGAAGTGAGTTCCATAACCCAATGACCCTCTGGGTGAAGAAATATTTCCCTTTATTAGTCCTAACTTTCCTACCTTGGAGCTTTAGGGGTGCCCCTAGTCCTAGTGTTGTGTGACAGAGACAATATTTTTTCTCTATTCACCTTTTCTATCCCATGCATGATTTTATACACTTCGATCAAATCACCTCTTAAACGCCGTCTTTCAAGGCTGAAAAGTCCAAGGCGTTGCAACCTGATTTCGTAAGGGAGCTGCTCCATCCCTTGGATCATTCTTGTTGCCCTTTTCTGTACCTTTTCCAGTTCCGTTATATCCTTCTTGAGGTGCGGTGACCAGAATTGTACACAGTACTCAGATGTGGCCTCACCATAGATTTGTAGAGAGGCAATACAACATTTGACGACCTATTTTCGATTCCCTTCCTGATCATGCCAAGCATAGAATTTGCTTTTTCACTGCTGCTGCGCACTGGGTTGACATCTTCATTGAGCTGTCCACCAAGACCCCAAGATCATCCGTGGTCCGTCTCACAGTAAACTGCACCAGGCTGTAGAGTGGGTCATGAGGGCTCTGTGTGCCAGATTTGGTGTTGATCAGTCATTGGAATAGGTTAGTAGCAGGATTGGGAAGTGAGGGGAAGGTACTGCAAGTCCCATCATCCATGTTCTGTCCCCCTCCAAACTTCAGTAGGATGTGGAGTGGGTCACTGGGGCTCTGTGTGCCAAGTGTGGTCTTTATCGGTGTTTGTTGGGGGCCGCAGTGGTCTGTGGGAACAGAAGGGTGTGAAAATACTACAAATTCCATCATCCATTGTCAGTCGTCCCCTGAACCTCACCAGGACGTGAAGGCAGTCATGGGGGTTCTGTGTGCCAAGTTTGGTCTCAATCAGTAATTGGATGAGGGTCGCAGCAGACTTGGGAAGTGAGTAGAGGTACTTAAAGTCCCATCCTCCATGGTCCACCCTCCTCCAAACTGCACCAGGATGTAGAGTGGGTCATGAGGGCTCTGTGGCAAGTTTGGTGTTGATCAATCATAGGATTTGGTTTGTAGCAGTCTTGGAAAGTGAAAGAAGGTACTGCAAGACACATCATCCATGTTCTGTCCCCCTCCAAACTTCAGCTGAGGACCCGGCGGTGCCCAGGTTATTTGAGGAAGGCATTGTGTGCCAAGGTTGGTCCGTATCAGTTGTTCATTTGGCTCGCAGTGGTTTGGGAAGTGAGTGAAGGATTATGGACCAGGGTAATCCATGGTCCATCCTCCTCCAAATTGCACCAGGATGTAGGGGGGTTCTGTGTGGCAAATGTGGTCTTGAACAGTCATTGAATGAGGGTCGCAGCAGTCTCAGGAAGTGAGTGGAGGTACTTCAAGTCCCATCATCCGTGGTCCATCCTCCTGAAAACTGCACCAGGGTGTAAAGTGGGTCATGGGGCTCTATGTGCCAAGTTTGGTCTTGATCGGTCACTGGATGAGAGTCGCAGCGGTCTCAGGAAGTGAGTAAAGGTACTGCAAGTCCCATCATCCATAATCTGTCCTCCCACAAACTGCACCAGAATGTTGAGTTGGCCATGGGGCACTCTTTGCCAAGTTTTGTCTTTATTGGTAGTGGATGAGTGTCGCTGTGGTCTCAGGGAGTGGAGGTACTTCAAGTACCATCATCCATGGTCCATCCTACTCGAGTTGTACATTAAAAAAAAATTAAAAGAAAATGAACTATTAAAATAAAAAAGAACTATATTCCCTCTTTTGCAGTTAGGCAAATAGGGAATGCTACCGGGGTGGGGGAGGCTAGCCTAGAGCAAATGGCTTACCTTTACAAGACAAAGAACAGAAAAACCTTGGCCCCGTTTGGAAAAATCCTTTTTTATTCCATTTTAAACATGGGGGAAGGTGGGAAAATTTCCCGGCAGTGAAAAATGGAAGCGATTGGCTGACCTGCAAAAGGGGCTGTAAAGTTCTATTCCCTTTACAATCGCAAGATATTTTTTATTTTAACCCTTATTCCCTCCATCACTTTTTAAAACCCTTTTTCCCATTATCTACAAAAAAAAACCCTATGTAAAAAAAGGAAGGACGGGGCTAAGTTTTCCCCAACAGCATACACTTAAAACATAATAGAGCACTTGTTACTTTTTATTTTATGGAGCGGAAACTCCAAATGTAAAGGCGTATTAAGGAAATATCTCAAAGTTATTAGGAAAGGATATTTACAATTACAGATTGCTTTATATTATGCTTTTATGAACATCTCAGGGAAAAGAAATAGCCCTCAGCTGTAGAAGTGAAGAGGGAGGTATTTTCCCTTTAATACGGTGATAAAATTAATTTTGATTGAAATGCTAGCGATTATTTCAAGAATACTGAGGGGGGGGGGGGGGGGGGGGGGGGGGGGGGGGGGGGGGGGGGGGGGGGGGGGGGGGGGGGGGGGGGGGGGGGGGGGGGGGGGGGGGGGGGGGGGGGGGGGGTGCAAGTCCATCCTCTCTGTTCCCCCCCAAAGTGTAGTAGGATGTAGATTGGGTCATGGGGGCTCTGTGTGCTAAGTTTGGTCTGTATTGGTGAATGGATGAGGGTGCATTGTTTTTCGAAGTAGTGAAAGGTACTTCCAAGTCCCATAAGAACATAAGAACATAAGAAGAGCCATGCTAGATCGGGCCTCAGCCCATCTAGTCAGCATTCTGTGTCACACAGTGGCCCACTAGTTGTACACAGGGATCTCTAGCAGAAAAGGAGGGCAAAACCCTCACCTGCTCCCGACCCCACAACCAGTACCGGAAATCCCTGCCTGCCTCCATCAACACAGGGTGGCACTTGGATGTCCCATTTCGGTAGCTACTGATTCCCTTGGTATCCATGAATCCTGTCTAATCCTGCCTTGAAGCTGTCCAGGCTGACCGGCTGTCACAACCTCCTCTGGAAGTGAGTTCCATAACCCAATGACCCTCTGGGTGAAGAAATATTTCCCTTTATTAGTCTAACTTTCCTACCTTGGAGCTTTAGGGAGTGCCCCCTAGTCCCTAGTGTTGTGTGACAGGAAAATATTTTTCTCTATTCACCTTTCTATCCCATGCATGATTTTATACACTTCGATCAAATCACCTCTTAAACACCGTCTTTCAAGGCTGAAAAGACCAGGCGTTGCAACCCTGATTTCGTAAAGGGGGCTGCTCCATCCCTTGGATCATTCTTGTTGCCCTTTCTGTACCTTTTCCAGTTCCGTTATATCCCTTCTTGAGGTGCGGTGACCAAGTTGTACACAGTACTCCAGATGTGGCCTCACCATAGATTTGTAGAGGCAATACAACATTTGTGACCTATTTTCGATTCCCTTCCTGATCATACCAAGCATAGAATTTGCTTTTCACTGCTGCTGCGCACCCTGGGTTGACATCTTCATTGAGCTGTCACAAGACCCCAAGATCATCCGTGGTCCGTCTCACAGTAAGCTGCACCAGGCAGTGGGAGGGCTCTGTGTGCCAGATTTGGTGTTGATCAGTCATTGGAATAGGTTAGTAGCAGGATTGGGAAGTGAGGGAAGGTACTGCAAGTCCCATCATCCATGTTCTGTCCCCCTCAAACTTCAGTAGGATGTGGGTGGGTCACTGGGGCTCTGTGTGCCAAGTGTGGTCTTTATCGGTGTTTGTTGGGGCCGCAGTGGTCTGTGGGAACAGAAGGGTGTGAAAATACTACAAATTCCATCATCCATTGTCAGTCGTCCCCTGAACCTCACCAGGACGTGAGAGGCAGTCATGGGGGTTCTGTGTGCCAAGTTTTGGTCTCAATCAGTAATTGGATGAGGTCGCAGCAGACTTGGGAAGTGAGTAGAGGTACTTAAAGTCCCATCATCCATGGTCCACCCTCCTCCAAACTGCACCAGGATGTAGAGTGGGTCATGAGGGCTCTGTGTGGCAAGTTTGGTGTTGATCAATCATAGGATTTGGTTTGTAGCAGTCTTGGAAAGTGAAAGAAGGTACTGCAAGACACATCATCCATGTTCTGTCCCCCTCCCAAACTTCCGCTGAGCACCCGGCGGTGCCCAGGTTATTTGAGGAAGGCATTGTGTGCCAAGGTTGGTCCGTATCAGTTGTTCATTTGGCTCGCAGTGGTTTCGGGAAGTGAGTGAAGGATTATGGACCATGGTAATCCATGGTCCATCCTCCTCCAAATTGCACCAGGATGTAGGGGGGGTTCTGTATGGCAAATGTGGTCTTGAACAGTCATTGAATGAGGGTCGCAGCAGTCTCAGGAAGTGAGTGGAGGTACTTCAAGTCCCATCATCCGTGGTCCATCCTCCTGAAAACTGCACCAGGGTGTAAAGTGGGTCATGGGGGCTCTATGTGCCAAGTTTGGTCTTGATCGGTCACTGGATGAGTCGCAGCGGTCTCAGGAAGTGAGTAAAGTACTGCAAGTCCCATCATCCATAATCTGTCCTCCCACAAACTGCACCAGAATGTTGAGTTGGCCATGGGGCACTCTTTGCCAAGTTTTGTCTTTATTGGTAATTGGATGAGTGTCGCTGTGGTCTCAGGGGTGGAAGTACTTCAAGTACCATCATCCATGGTCCATCCTACTCGAGAAGTTGTACCAGCATGTAATGTAGGTAATGGGAGCTCTGTGTGCCAAGTTTGGTCTTGATCAGTCATTGGATGAGGGTCGCAGCGGTCTCAGGAAGTGGATGGAGGTACTTCAAGCCCCATCATCCATGCTCTGCTCTTCTCCAAACTGCACCAGGACATAGAGTGGGTTATGGGGGCTCTGTGTGCCAAGTTTGATATTTATCGGTCTTTGTTGTGGAGCCACAGTGGTCTCTGGGAAGCACAGCGCTTTGAAGTACTACAAATCCCATAATCCGTGGTTCATCTTTCTCAAACTGCACCAGGACGTAAAGGGCATCATGGGGATTATGTTTGCCAAATTTGGTCCAGGTCCGTCACCTGTGCTGGTCAGAGTAAGTGAGTGTAGGTACTGCAAGTCCTTCAAACTGCACCAGAATGTAGAGTGGGTCTTGGGGGGGGGGGTGTCTGTGTACCAGCTGTAATCTTGTTCTGTCATTTTTGGGTGCCTAGTCAGGAAAATAAAGTTAAGTAAGCCTTTCTGTCAATTCAGGCTGAGGCCTAGTCAGGAGAATCAAGTTGAGGAAGCCTTACTGTGAAGTCAAGCTGAGGCCTAGTATCGAAAATCAAGTTGAGGAAGCCTTACTGTCAATACAGGCTGAGGCCTAGTTTGTAAAATCAGCTGAAGGAAGCCTTTTTGTAAAGAACTCTGGGAGATTTGGGATGTTGGAATGCTGGCCTATCAATGGCCCAGCCTCCCTCAAACTGCACCAAGACGTAAAGTGGGTCTTGGGGTTCTGTGTGCCAAGTTTGGTTTTGTTGTCTCATTGTTGGGGGTTGCAAAGTGTTTTGGACTTAAACTCCCACCATGCCTGACTGACTGCCTCAGGGCTTTTCCTTACCTCCCTCTGGCACTTTAGAGTCTCGGAATGTTCGTGGCTGGCCAATGGGAGTCGTTTATGCAAATAATGCTGCCACATATCCTTCCTGGCCTGTGAAAGTGGCTGCCACATATCCGCCCTTCCGCCCTCCGCCCTCCCGCCCTCCTCCATACCCGCATACACACATACAAACATTCCGTTTTATAAAGGTATACAGATACAGATATTAATGCTCCTATTCAATAACCAATATCCATTATGGATGGCTACGTGAATGTAAACGGCCCATACATCTAGAAGGCACATAAATAAGTCCTCCTAGATAGCTGTTATCAGTTAAATTAAACAATACTGAGCTGAGTGGTAAAATAAACTGACTTGATATTATTAGTTGCATGCACTGTGTAGCGAGCCAATGTGGTGTAGTCACTTACACGAGGATTCTGGAAAACCAGAATTCAAATCTACACCTCACATGGAAACCTGCTGGGGGACCTTGGGAATGTCATATTCTGTCAGCCTCAGAGGATTGCAATGACCTCTGAACAAATCTTGCAATGAAAATCCTGTGCTAGGTTCCCCTTAGGACTACTACAGGTCAAGGACAGCTTGAAGGCACACTACTACAATAGCTAAGTTTTACATAACCATAAAATGTATTCTAGAATGAAGAATAATGTCATTTGCTATTATTGGCCAGTTGAAAATTAACGAAAAAGGATTCAGGAAAAATAATATAGAAGTTAGCATTAATATTTTCCTTTAACAAAGAACTTGTCTTATGAGCTTATGAATAACGAAGTAGTAAAATTTTAGTTTCAATTGTCTTTCATACCAGTAGCACATTATCTTCTTAAATGGATATTAGCACTTCACTACAGATTTTTTGTGATGGGATATATTTTTTAAAATATCATTTCATATTCAAATTCACAGAGATCTTATATTTGAGACTTCCCATAAACTCTGTTTTGTGTGTCTTAATGTTGCTGAACAGAATGCTAGGCTTTGTTCCTATTTTTAAAGAAACATAAACATCTTAAATTATATTACCCAGGTTTTAATAGTGCAATGGCATACATGTGTCTTCAGATATAAAGTCCTACTCAATTCATTTAGACTTGCTCCGAGGCAAGTGAATATAGTATGGCCAGTTTCCATTTTGATTCTGTGTACACCTAGGCAGGAATAAGCAATGTGATTTCTTTCTAAAATGACATCAGTAGGATTGCATAATATTGATGCTTAATATATAACAGAAATTAATTTATATCTCTTGTATTTTGTAAACACTTATTAAGCATAATATCTTTCACAGCTATTAGATGCCATTATATCTCACAGCAAAAATGTTGCACAACAAAAATCTTACAAAACAAAAATATTTCACGGCAAAAAGCAATGTTGCATAACAAAACCATATGCCCATCTGTTCTGCAACTTTGCAGAATTTTGCACATTTTCTTGTGTAACACTGGTGTTTTCTACATGAAAAACATCAATATTGCATAACATCACTGATGCAGAAGGTTAAACAGTATTGGAACCACACACCCAGTTTTGTGCAATAGTGTTTATTGTTTATTGCTCATAGAAAGCAGCAATGTTGCAGAACAAAAATGTCGGGCAAAATCAGTGATTTTGCATAATGAAACCACCTGTGGCTGCAACCTCAGTTAGTCTGTGTTTATTTTTTCTGTTGCATAAAATTTAGGTTACCAGACTTTCCAGCCATGATGTTGAAACTTTTACCACATTATTTGCATAGGTATATAGTGTAGAATTTAGTTTTGTATAGTGTGCAATTTCCAATTACATAGCAAAAAACAATGTAAATAGATGAAGTGTTTTCCCTCCAGATACAGTTTTCTCTGCACAGTAAAAAGATTGTGAGCACAGTAGAATGTTCGCGACAGCATGCCTCAAACAGAAGCTGTTGCCATGACAACGAAGACCACTCAGGCTTTGGAATGTTCGCAGTTTGAAATGACAGTTGGGATTTGGCAGTTGGTGAATAAGCAGCTGTCTGTTAGAGCTGCAAGTGTGCAGTTCAGCTCTGTGTGTGGGGTTTAGGGAAACCCAAGTGTGTGAGACAGGTTTTAGTCCTAGTTAGGGTTGAGAGTAACCCAGTAGTAAGCAGTTAAGTAGTAGAACTGCTGGTACTTGTGCTATTAACTGTATCAGGGGAAGTTAAAACCCCAGTGTTAAATTTGTTTGGAACTTCAAGTATATACCTCTTCGGAGTCTGAAACCAACCAAGCATTGTACCCGTTTGTGAATAAATTGTTAAACACTTTCAACACAACATCTGTGGAAGTCGTTTATTACTAAAGACCCTCACATCTAGTGGTCAAGACAGGTCTAATGGTGGCAGCGAGTTAAAAAGAAAAGTCTTGTCGAAATGTTGTCAAATCTTTACATTTGGTGACATCTTCACACCAGACTTTCCAGCCATGATGTTGAAACTTTTACCACATTATTTGCATAGGTATATAGTGTGGAATTTAGTTTTGTATAGTGTGCAATTTCCAATTACATAGCAAACACAATGTAAATAGATGAAGTGTTTTCCCTCCAGATACAGTTTTCTCTGCACAGCAAAAACACTGTGAGCACAGGCGTTTACTACAAAATTGAACAATTTCTCAAAATTTTTCACAGTTCTGAAAATGTGTAGAGTTTATTTTTCAGTGAGAATTATAACATCAAAAAATCTTGTCATGTGCAGGAACTTTCAATGTGTCTCTTTTCTTCTTCTTTTCTTCCTGTATGAATTTCTCATAGGTTGGGAACTCAGGGAATTGATGAATTTCCATTCCATCCCTGGTCAGTCATCATGGAGTTTTTCCCCCTCTGAACTCCTGTTGTGAGAAGAATGAAACACCCAAAACCTGGAAATAATGAGTTATAACTGACCTAGTTACCTGTAATTTTGAAATTAATGAATTATAATATAGTCAAATTACAAGAGCAATGTAATATGTAAGTGCCCTACTACATCAGCACTAAAATCCAGTTTGAAGTTGGATTGCATTTGTGGTCTCCACAAAATATACACCTCCCCCCCACCCCCATGCACAGTGTGACACTCATGTAGCTGGAAACAGTGTATTAAATAACCAAATGGAAATTCTGGATCAAGTCATATAATCCACTGAATTCAATCAGCATATGAACAACGCAGAGCAGGAAACAAAATTTAGATTGTTTACATGGACAGGGTGAATGCTGAAGCAGTCAGAGAAGAGGTGTGTTCCAAGTCAAAGCAAGATGGATTTGCAATGCCAAGATCTGTTTATAGAGACTTGTGCAGCAAAGTCGTTAGTCCTGACTTTTAAGTAGACAACCAAAGTACTGTACCTTGTTGCCATAATAAATGCAACACTTTGAATACCTCTAGGAAGTGAGAATCTGGACAAACCTGAGCAGGGCCAACCAATTTCAACTTTTGGAGTGCTTTGAAGTGAGGCCTAGATGGGATATAAATGAATAAAGGTTCCCAACCTTTAGTCATCCAAGTGTTTTGGGTTTTCACTTCCAGAATTCCTGACAGTTGGGCAAGGTGACCGAGGTTTCTGTGAGATGGAGTCTCAAATAACTGGAGGACAAAAGTGTGGGATCCATTGAAATAGAGGCATGTGTGTTAAAGAAAGGGCTAGGGGCAAGATGTAATATAGTTAGGATGTCAGAATAGTGTGAGTATTATTTAGGAGGAGGAGAATGGAGAACATATAAACTGGGTTTTGGGTATCAAAGAATGTAGAGAGAGTTCGGGGAGATAGTTTTCCTGGTTTCAAACGTAACGATTACTAGTGAACTATGTATGTAGAATGGTCATAGGCTAAATATTTATTTTATTTATTATGTAATAAATATTTACTGTAAATTAATTCGACATCTTTTTATTTTCTATATCTACTGTCTGGATGTTTTATTTTAATAAATAATACCACACTTTACCACACTGATCAATACAGGCTCTTGAAGTCAAGCCCCAGAAGACCCCCTGCTACCAAGTTGGATTGGCCTGCAGCAGGGAGTTCCACAGTTCCTGGATGCCCCCATTGGGGCAGCATGGCTAAGTAGCATGATCTCAACAGCAGCCTCAGTAGAATATACATTCCTGTCTTGCTTTCCTTTCCATAATGATCCTTGGCAAATTCTAAGTCTTTTGGCTATCTCACTTTTTTGTCTTCTGATCCTTGTGCCTTGGGAATAACCTTTTTGTTCTTAAGTATTATTTTTCAAAAGTGCCAGGCGACTGACCTTGCTGATCTCTATGTCCCATCATGGATTCTGGATCCCTGAGAAGCCTGTGTTCCATGAACTTGCCATGTGGAACCCCACCAAGGCAGGCTGGTCATGCTTGGTCCAAGGACAGTTTGAGATCTATAGTCCACCAAGTCCTCATGCTGGATTCAAAGATCTCCCCCCCACATAGCTTCTTGGGGGCTTCAGGAAACCTCTGCTTGCTGAACTGGTTCCCTGAAGCCCCCTCCTCCCTTGTCTCTCCTCGAGGGACATTTTTTATGAATTTCAACTCTCAGGTTTCCCCAAATATTTCCCTTCATGAAGTAAATAAAGGAGATAAAATAGAATAATGATGGACTAGACCTAAGATGATATTTCCTTCCCTAAAAATCATTGTATTTTCCCTTGCATGACCTTTTTTCCTTATGTATCTTGTAATTAGAACCCAAAAATCGCGATTCTAAAATCAAATGGGAGGGGGGGGGGATTTTTTTTTATTAGTAATAGAAAGACTTACAAAAAAATTTCCAAAAGTTCTAAAATGCAACGTAATTAATTAATAACGAAATTCTAAATTGGTTCTAAAGTCTGAAAAGCAGGGAAACAGGACTGACACTGTTTTAAGCACAGGCAAATCAAGGGGCAACATTTCCCTTGGTTTCCTTGCAGGAGATATAAAGCATTAATATATTATTATTATTATTAGTATTATTATTATTATTAAATAAAATAGTCAAGGCTTGTTTCTCCAGAGCATTTATTAGAATTAAATAATAAATTCTAATAGTAAGAATGTAGTATGGGTGATAGTGACCTGAGGGTATGAGAACGTGCTTTTGGTAAACTAGAACAGGGTTGTTCAACTGGCCTGGGTCAGGTTATATCTTAGCAGGAAGGGGCTGCCCGCACGGCCCCTTTCCTGCTAAGATATAACCCGGCCCAGGCTTGGTCGCTTATATCTTAGCGGGGAAAGGGCTGCCGTGCGGGCGGCCCCTTTCCTGCTAAGAAATAACTCCGACCCAGGCTTGTCAGCTTTATATCTTAGCGGGGAAAGGGCTGCCGTGCAGGCGGCCCCTTTCCTGCTAAGATATAACCAACCCAGGCTTGGGTCAGCTTATATCTTAGCGGGGAAAGGGCTGCGTGCGGGCGGTCCTCTTCCTCTAAGATATAACCGACCAGGCTTGGGTCGGCTTATATCTTAGCGGGGAAAGGGCTGCCGTGCGGGCGCCTCCCTTCCTGCTAAGATATAACCCGACCCAGGCTTGTCGGCTTATATCTAGCGGGGAAAGGGCTGCCGTGCGGGCGGCCCTTTCCTGCTAAGATATAACCCGACCCAGGTTTGTCGGCTTATATCTTTAGCGGGGGAAAGGGCTGCCGTGCGGCGGCCACTTTCCTGCTAAGATATAACCTGACTCAGGCTTTGTCGACTTATATCTTAGGGAAAGGGCTGCCGTGCAGGCGGCCCCTTTCCTGCTAAGATATAACCCGACCCAGGCTTGGGTCGCTTATGTCTTAGCGGGGAAAGGGCTGCCATGCAGGCGGCCCTTCCCCCGCAAGAAATAACCCGACCCAGGCCTGGGAAACAGGAGGAACTCGGCCCTGGCTGCTTCCAAAGCGTGCTTTGGAAGCAGCTCAAGGCCTGATTCGGAGGAATTTCCTCCTGTTTCCCAGGCTGTCTCTCAGAAGCGGAGGGAGAGCCTGGAGAACAGGAGGAAATTCCTCCGATTGGGAACTTCGCAGGGGTTAAGGGAGGCATCGATGCCACCCTTGCTCCTCGAGGTCTGAAACTCCGTGTTCCCCTTAATACGGGTTGGATTCTGACCTGGCAGGGGAAGGGAGACATCGATGCCACCCTTCCCCTGCGAGCTCACAATCCAACCCGTGTTAAGGGAACACAGGTTGGATTGGGCTTCAGTCGGCTGATATCTTAGCCAAGAAGAGGCTGGCCGCGGCCAGCGTCTTCATGGCTGAGAGATATGCCGACCCAGGCTTGGGTCGGGTTATTTCTTAGCGGGAAGGGGCCGCTCGCACGGCAGCCCTTTCCCGCTAAGATATAACCCAAGCCTGGGTCGGTTTATATCTTAGCAGGAAAGGGGCCGCGCCCGACGGCAGCCCCTTTCCCGCTACGATATACGCCGACCCAAGCCTGGGTCGGGTTATATCTTAGCAGGAAAGGGGCCGCCCGTACGGCAGCCCTTTCCCCGCTAAGATATAAGTGGACCCAAGCCTGGGTCAGGTTATATCTTAGCAGGAAAGGGGCCGCCCGCATGGCAGCCCTTTCCCCGCTAAGATACAAGTTTCACCCAAGCCTGGGTCGGGTTATATCTTAGCAGGAAAGGGGCCGCCCAAGAGGCAGCCCTTTCCCCGCTAAGATATAAGTCCACCCAAGCCTGGGTCGGGTTATATCTTAGCAGGAAAGGGGGCCCGCACGGCAGCCCTTTCCCCGCTAAGATATGTTCGACCCAAGCCTGGGTCGGGTTATATCTTAGCAGGAAAGGGGCCGCCCACACAGCAGCCCTTTCCCCGCTAAGATATGTCGACCCAAGCCTGGTCGGGTTATTTCTTAGCGGGAAGGGGCCACCCGCACGGCAGCCCTTTCCAGGCTCCTTTCCCTGCAGTTTAAAGTGCTTTTTTCCTGAGTCCTCCAGCCGCTCTAGGACTTCCGGTTTCGATCTCTCTATGGTTCTGGCTGGTTTTTCTCTTCCTGGAGGCAAGGCCTTTCAGTTAAAGTAGGCCTCGAGCATGGAAAGGCCCCATCTGACTGTGAGTAATGTCTGGGATTTTGGATTTTGGATTTTGAGGGGGTAACAGGAGCCTTCCGAAATATTTAGAATTCTAACGAATTTTTGGGCCCAGGGGGTTCGAAAAATAAAGTCCACTTCCGGGATTGGCCTTGCAATCCGTAAAAACTTGAAAGTCCCATTACATACGAATCACTTACGAATTCTTTTGATTTTCATAACTTTTTTCTCATGCCTAGTATCTTGTATGCATTTTTAAAAGCTAGGACCTGCATCTTCCAGGAAATAGCAGCCGCTTTTCTGACCAAACTGGTGACTCATTATGAAACCATTCAGTAACCCCTTTTGCATGACAATAAGGTGAAAAGCCAGCCTTTAGGGGGTCTTTCCCCAAACCCAAACTGGATCTTTTCACCAAATCTGTGATACATTAGAGTCTGAGTTTCATCTACTAAGGATCATAGATTACCTGGCAAAGGTTAATAATTATAACAAAAAGGGGCCATACCTTTTGAGCGTCGGAAACTCAAAAAATTTGCCCTCCACAACTCTGAAGGATGCACCCTGCAGTTGTCATAGCCAGCAGGAAATGACTCTCTGTTGGCACAGCAAAAGAAATGTTAATTGCAAACTAAGGACAATAGACAGGGGGATTTGTAGAACGTGAGAGTTCTCGTCTCACCGCTTGGACATTCATTTACATATCTTAATCACATCTCCAATACCATGACTTCATTGTTCCATTCATTTCCCCCCCCCTCTTCCCATTGGCTCAGATCCGCAGCCGATTGGGGCGGGCAGGTTTGAATCTGACTGCTCTGTAACATTATAAAATGTCATGTATTTTTGAAATAAACTTATGTCAGCTTTGCAGACATCAGGAACTTGCGGTTGTCATCCTTCTCAACTGAGACAGAACAAGATCTCTTGGTGGGCACTTCTTCCAGACTTTGGTGAGATTACCTTTGGAGAAAGGGAAATTTGATCTTCCTAATAGGTTGCCAAGGTCTTTCCAGAAAACCTTCGCTTTAGGGGAACCTAGGGTCCTTGTCCCTTTAGGGCAAGACCACCCTAAATTCATGTTCCACTTCACTCTTTTCCATGTCTATAAGCACTTCAGAATCATCAAGGGAGGCTGAGAGAAAAGATGAGTGATAGGAGCCCAAGAGCTGGAACAGCAGGGTCAACGTTAATAGGGGTTTCCTCAAGCTCTTTCAACATTTGTGCTGAAACCTGGAGAAAAATCATCAGCCTTCTAACATAGAAGCTATCATCTCCCACTGCCTCATATGCTATAACAAAATTGTTTAAAAAGTGATTTTCTAAACTCTGATAAACCAAGTCTGATATATAGTGTTGAAACATTCAAAAACTTGCAGATAGTTTAGTGGCATTTTTGTTGCTCCTAAGAAAGGCTCTTCTGAACACTAGATTTTGAATTCCATCTCCCGTCATGGACCAATATAGCCATCTTTCCAAAAAATTTAAATGGCTGTGTTGCCTGTAATTTACAATTCCACTCTTTAACCTGGAACTGTCTAGCTATATTAAACTGTAAGTCCTATTATCCCCAGCCAGTATTTCAATTTGACTGGGGATGGTTTGGAGCTTTAGGGTTGTCATTTAGCATGTTTGGAAGCCATTGGTTGGATCAGACCTCACTGGCCCATTTTTCTATGTCACTGTATTCTTAAGTGATCATAAGAATAGGTCATGCCATCCTGTTTGTATAAATACATATTCAGCACACCCCAGTAGGTTTCAATTTCAGGATATCAGCAACCCACTATTAATTCAATATTCTGATATAAATTAGGCTTGTATAGAGTCTTCCATACACTTGGCAATTTGTAACCTATTATTTACAAAACAGATAAGTACACAATTAGATTAAAATCCTGTTAGCTTTGTCCCTCACACTACAGCTTTTCTATGTCTCCCAGGGTTTTAATTGATATATTTCAGTTAACAACCACACAAGGCTCTCTGTTAGACTGATGAAACATGGATTTTTTTCTGTCAATGCTGGGGTTTCAAAAACCAGCCCCTCTTCACTTCACTTAATATGCATATAAACTAGGATATTCATGAAAAAATAACTTTGACTATGTTCTGAAATCGTCAGAGCACTGTAATGTTTAGTCTAGACTTCCCTTTTCAAGTGTCTCTGTTATACATTATCAGAAGGGGGGACAAATAAAGTGAGTCCTCCACATCCACAGGTTTAACATTTTTGGATTTGATTATTCCTGGATTTTATTAATATGGTTTCTGTCAGAATCACTCCTCAGTGCAACACTGTGGCCAACTTACATTGGAGGTTGCCCATAGAGTTGTGTTGGAGGACTTAGAGATTCCCATGTCAATGTTCTCTCAGGTAAAAATATAGTGTTTTTAATTAATATTTTTCCATGATCATGTGAATCCTGTGCTTTTAATCACAATGAATGTGGAAGGCCTACTATAATTTCTTTTAACTCATAGGCCAATGCAATAACACAATATTTCATCAATTGTAAGGTTCACATTTTCCCACATAAAGACCTTCAAAAATGAGATACACCTTACAATCACAGGAACAGGGTCAGCAGTGAATGAGAGAGCAGGAAGCAAAACCAGCAGAGACCAAAAGGAGGCCATCAAGAGTAGAGGCAATGGCAATGGCAAAGAGATGAGAAGCATCTGCCACAGCCAGGAGACAAGAATAAGCCACATGGCCTGGAGTGTGAGGCAGCAGCAATGAAGAGCAGTGTTGAGAAGCAACAAAAAGTGGCTTCTTGCCTTTGACCTGCTGAGAAGCTTTTCATCTCTCCACTGCCTCCACTCTTGATGGCCACCTCTTGCTCTCCACTGGCTTCACTTCCTGCTCTCTTGGTCACTGCTGCTTCTATTTCTGCAACTGTTATAATCTGAGCCAGCAGTGGAAGGTGGTGGCAGCAACAGTGGTGCTTTTACAGTAGCCAAAAGACAACAATACTCCCCTTTTAAGGGTTAAAAAATAACACGTCACACAGGGACAGGGCAGCAGCAGGGTTGGGGAGGCTTTCTGGGTGCTGGCCAGGACAATGAGTCTCAAACAGTTTGGCTGTGTAGTGAGACAAAATGTAAGGTGGGGTGGGGTGGAAATAGGCACATGGCACGGAGCCAGAATAAAAACTGATTCCTCTGGCCTTTTGACCCCCTTCTCACCCAATAGCATATCTAGCCAGACTCTAAAAATATTCTAGGAAATTAATTTTTCCCAGAATCAAGCTGGAAATTTGCATGTATATTACAATGAATGACAATTTAGAATTGATTAAATACAATAGATATGATTCTTTTATTTAAATCTGAGAGGCTATCACCATTGGTGTTATTCAGATGGTTTGCATTGTTTCATTTAAACCACTTGTTTTAGGGACAGAAAATGAAAAGTTTTGCTGTGTTCTTTGCCTCTGGGAACAGCAGCAGCAACAAATCAAAAACTTTCTAGACCAGCCCAAATCAGTATGTGTTGCTGGGAAAGGCCAAGGTAGATGAGAAAGGAAAATTCACTGCCTCTTCAAATGCAGGAAAGTGGATAAGACTTAAGAAAGGAAGAAGATGAGTATGTTTGTTGTTTATTCATTCAGTCACTTCCAACTCTTTGTGACCTCACGCCAGAGCTCCCTGTTGCCCGTCACCACCCCCAGCTCCTTCATAGTCAAGCCAGTCACTTCAAGGATATCATCCATCCATCTTGCCATTGGTCAGTCTCTCTTCCTTTTTCCTTCCATTTTCCCCAACATCATTGTCTTCTCTAAACTCACAATAATGAGGATGAGTAACAGAAAATGAGGCACACAAGAGGGAAGGAGCATCATCCTGAGAGCACCTGCAACCTCCTCAGATGGGGTGAACCATTGTAAATCTATATGAAAAAGATTTTTTTAAGAGAAAAAACTTTATAACTTCAAATTTGAGGTGTAACATTGCCAAGCAGAGATATTTGTCCATTCTTTAATTTGGGATAATGAAGCATCAAGGCTCCAACTGTCAATCAAATTATTAGGATACTGATTTTTATAATAACTGGTGGTGGTGATATTGATGATATTTCTTTCTTGCTAACAGTCTGTTAGCGACATATGTCAGTGTAACTTGAATTACACAATACGGAGTAAGGGGAAAAAAGACAATGTACAATGGCTGTACAAGGCAGTATAACACAGAGATAAAGAGGAAATGGTAAGCATGGCTGTCCAGTTAGGATTCCCTCCCCTCTCCACAGTAGTCAGGGTGGTGATGGTGTAAACAATACTGGGACTGATCCCATGATGAATCAGCCATGAGATAATGGGCCAGTTTAGATCCGCCCCATGGTAACCAACATTTCAAGTGAGTGAAGAGACAAAATGATTGCTCCAAAGTTTATATAATGACATACTTATCTTTAAGTCAGCATTGCTATGGCATAGGTAGAGCATCCCTTATCTGAAATGGTTGGGGCCAAAAGTGTTTTGCATTTTGTATTTTATTTTGTATTTTTGAATGCCTGTATTCACATATATGTAAATATTAGATATGGGACCCAAGTCTAAACACAACGTTAATTTATGTTTGATATACACTTTATACACATAACCTGAAGACAATATACAATAAAAATAAATTTGTGAAACAAAATTTTTGTGCACTGAACCATCAAAATACATAGGTGTCAGTCACCCATGTAGACAATTTTGGAGTATTTCAGATTTTGAAATTCCAAGTAAGGAATGTTCAACACTGTTGTGAAACAACAAAAAATACTGACATGTCCCCCCTAAACCCAAACTATAACATCTAATGACATACTTTTTTGTTCAATTTTTTTCTGGCGTCAAACTTTTTCTCAGTCTTTGCCAGAACTTGTATTTCTTAATGTTGTTTCAAGATTGGATTTCAGATGGTACTGTATTTTATTTTCCTTGTCATTCTAGTGGTTAGGGATCACTTGAAACTACTAAAACTTCCTCTTCCATTGCAGGTGTTAGGAAACCAGGAAAAATATGTTCTTGCCAAGTAGTTCTGAATGGCCCCTATGCTTCCCATATATACATTTGAGTTTTGCACAAAATATCAGAGACTGTACCTCTTGTGTTTCATGCTCTTTTGGCCTTACTGTTTATAGGATTATGTGAGCCAACTGAGGATGTGCTTCACGCCTAAGATGAAATGTAGTTTTGCCCACGAAAGCCTATGCTGCAATAAATCTGTTTGCCTTTAAAAACACCCCTAGATTTGTTTCGGTTTTGCTAAATGGAACAGAGCAAAATCAAACCCAGCAGAATGTTTGCCATTGTAAATTTGTCAGTTTTCAAGGTGCTTTGTATGCCTCTTTTTCTGTCCTGAACACACTTGCCTAACAGGAAATCCCATTGAATACATATGGAATTTGCATTCTAAATAAATAGGCCTCAACTCAGTCATCCTTCCACTGGAAAGAAGTTAACACAGCAAGAGTATGTACTGAGTCCTGGACAGTAACTTCCCAACTAAAGCACCTTTTGCTAGAATCTTCCAGCAGGGGAGGCTCCTAGCACACAAGTGGGATTATGGCTCTGTTGGATTAGAAGACTTTCATGAGAATCTGAGTGGAAGGAAGGAGGCAAACTTGGGGAAAGTACAGAAGTAACAACTATCTTGAGAGCCTTGCATATGATTCGCAAGCATACATAATAGTTATGTGTTATTGCAGAGTCTAAAATACCACTTTTCACGTTATGAAAATAGCTAAAAAAGGTGGCTAGCAAGGAAGACCTGGTATGAGAAGAAGCATCCATTCAGATGGTTAAAGCCCGCTGCTTCTCTTACTTTTCCGTGAGAAAAGTAATTGTTATGTACACAAACTCCTCAGTGGGAACAATGTTTGTTCCCTAGTCACCTTGGCAGGGGTGCAATATGCATGCAGAGAAGGGGGAAATTCTAATTCCACAAATGATAAATTCAATGTCTGCCGAAAAAGGCAGTCACCTAATTGCACACTGAAGCAGAAGAAAGCTTTGCAAATGGTATACAATTTTCAAAGTGTTCCAAGCCTTAGGCAAAAGCCTTTCAACTGTGTCTAAAACTGAATGATAAAATATGTTGTACAAATTATCTGTGAACAGGAAACATGTGGTAGTGGCAGGGGACTGAAATATAACACTTGTAAAGAAATGGGAACTGCCAGTCATTTATATCCCCTTTCCCTTTTTCTTTTGGTTACAAGTTCCATCATTTCCTTTTTAAATGCAAGCTGACGTTCGAGTTTTTATAATAAGACATTTATCAGATCTTGCTGAGCCAATTGCTGCTTTTGTATTGTGAAAAAGGAAAGAAAGAACAACCTTAAAAAGACAACAGGAGAAGCTCAGCATGGAAGCGATCGCTCTTGCAGTGTCCCTTTCTTTGTAAAGTTTTTTTTGATTTATCATTTTGAGTGAATGCACAAGGAATGGAAAAGCCTGCAACTCTAGAAATCATGCATGAGATATCAGTCCGCAATCCTGAAGACCAAAGTAATCAAAAGTTTGAAGAAGGTTTCTCAAGTCTCTCCCCCCACAATACACTGAAAATGAGGGAGGGAGACTAATGTGCAATTGCTGTTCAACACGAATCCAAAAAGCTCCTATTTGGAAAGATTGTTTCTGCTCCTTCACTCTTTAAATTCCTACCAGTAATGGTGTACTATATGATAGCTCCTTTTTAAAAGATGTAATCTTCATCACCAATACCAACCACTGTGCGCTGTGGTGCTCATTGATGGATTTTTGATAGTTTTTTTAAAAAAAGTCTCTGAGGAAATAGAATGAAAGCTTGCATTCTGTGCTTCTACTTTTACCAAAAAAATGTAAACTTTTTATCTCCTGGAAAGTGAACAGGAAGCAGAGGGGGGATCTGGGTAGGAGAAGTTTTCTTGTGGTTCTCTAACTCCACCTGCATTTTCATCCTTTGTTTAAATCTGAATGTGAGACTTTCTACCTCATCAGACGGGCCAATTTGCCCATCATATTCTGCATCCCTTCTATTTTCGGCACAAAACCCTTCACACGACGTACGGGCACTTGTGATTGGGCTCCATGCTGAAAAGGGAGAGGAAACAGTGCATACTACTGCTGTGGCAACGTGGGAGCCTACCCATGTTGCCTTCCCAGCAATGGGAGGAAGCCAGGTGGTGACGCTTCCCCCCCCCCCCCATGGGATGAGGACAAGGTAAGATGGGCGATGCGGGGTTTGGAGCGGTGCCTTCTCCATGCCCCCCACCAGGAGCCCATGTATTTGCCCTGCATTGGGGCAAATCTATGAGCCTTTTTGATGAGATCCTTTGTCCTTCTCTTCCACAGGAGACTTCAGATGTATTTCTCTCACATTAAAATATGTAATGCAAAAATTGTTTTCTTTTATATTAATTTTATAAGGCATATTTCTTTGTATTTTTTCAATTGTTTAAATTTTTGTTGTATGATTTCTAGTCATTTCCAACCTATGGAAACCCTAAGGTCAACCTATCTCAGAGGGTTTTAAAAATTTATAGTTATGTTTTCCTTTGTCTTCTTCTAAGGCTGAGAGTGTGTGACTTGCTCATGGTAGAATGGGAATTCAAACCCTTCTCTCCAGAGTCATTGTGTCCAATGCTCAAATCACCACATCACAAAATTTTAAAAATGTTCCTGTGAGTTTATGTACCTTTTTGTTCTCTGGAAGGCAGCACAACCAATGAAGTTTGTGTGTTTTTTCCGTGGCTTTCTGTGCCTGGGGGAGTGCCAGGTAGCATAATAAGAGTATGATATAAAATTGATATTTTTTTGCAGTGAATATCAGTCTCAACAATTTCCATTTTTATTTCTGGGTATACATAATAGTCACAGACTGATGTTTCAGTTAGCTATAACTGCCAAATATACTTCTGAATAGCTCAGCATAGGATTTTGTTAGAACAAGTTCTATAGATATATTTGACCTATGGAAGAGTAACACCTTTGGTTCCTTCATATCCCAAGGTGCAAAGAAACCTAGACCAGACAGGCTATTTCAGCTTCTGAGGCTTAAAATATAACCCTTCTCCCATTTTTTCCCTGAGAGTAAAAATATATTCAAAATAAACTATGCTGTTTTTTCATGATACTCAACATTTTCTAAAACAGAAAGAAATGGAAACATTTTCCATTGTACTCAGTATATATTGTCGGAGGTATCTTATCTTGGCCTGCCTACTGGTAGGGCCGGCTGTTCATTTTAGTGCCATTGCTCCAAATAATTTCTTTAAAAATAATTCTAGGCCAGTATCTCTCATCATTTATGGAAATAGTTTTCCCTTAGTTTCGTATGGTAATTATGCAATTTCCTCCATATGAATAGACAACATGGATTTTTTTCAAACATTGTTTGATACACATAAAAAAGCAGGACAGTAATAAGGACTTGTTCTTGATCATGCATTTAATTTTATCTCTACTGTTGAAATTATTAAGTTGTCTTAAGCACCATTTCACCCATAATTGGTAGTTTCACTGCTGTCTTTGTGGTAAGGATAAGCCCTTGATATTACAGAGACATGAACTTCAGGCGTATTATGGGCAGAGATGGAAGAATGAGAAGTAATAATACATTTTTAAAAACAATAGAACTTTATGATTATATATATTTTTCTTCAGTATCTCTACTCCATAGGTGTTTTTTTCTTATAAAATATCTTGATGTATCCGTTCTGTTTTTTCTACTTAGTGCTTCCAGCATCTTTCTTTCGATATTCTTCAAATTATCATACGTATAGATGTCTGTGTATCTATTTGTTGTTGTCTTTGTTTAAACTGACTCTGACTTATGGAGACCCTGCCTTATGGTTTTCTTGGCAAAATTTATTCAAAGGAGGGTTGTCATTGCTTTCCTCCTAGGTTTAGAGAATGACTTTCCCAAAGTCACCAAATAGGTTTCCATGGAGTCTTAGATCAATAATCAATCAATTAATCCTCACTGAACTTAGCTCTGTCATTATTCTTGTCTACATCTATGGAAACAGAGGTTCTTTTGATACTTAATATCTTTGTTTAGTCTTTATTCTTAAACTATAATTCTAAAAATCTCAGGCCGGTTCCACACATACTTTAAAGCCACTTCAGAGCGGGTTTAAGTCCACACAGGAAGGGGGGGAAATGAGCTTTTCCCTCTCTGCATGCGTGGACGTGATAGGCCCCTTTGCTATAGTATCACTTTGTTCAAGGTCTTTTACTCTAATTACTTCTTCCTAATTTTGGTATTTTATTCTTCAGTGATCTATTCCTGGGGGGTTTTCTCCTGAGTTTTATTTTGCAATTTTAGCCAAGGTTGCCAAAATTTCCCACGAAATTTATTTATTTATTTATTTGTCACGTTTCTATACCACCCCTCTCAATCCGAAGGCGACTTGGGACGGTTTACACAAGGCATTCTCTGCCCTAAATACAACCCAAGCAAACAAACCAAAAAAATAATCATATAACAACAAATTAACAATTAAAAACATACAATTGCAGTCTCAGCATCATGTTGAAATCAGTTTCCGTCACATCGTCGTCATTCCATATATCTAATTAAACGGTTACATTTCATCAGCAAATGCCTGCTCAAACAGCCAGGTCTTTACTTTTTTATTTAGTCTTATTTCTATTCACACAGTTTTTGTATGATAGACTTCATTTTCTCCTCACCTGTGGCAGAGCTAGTATATTTGCCATAATGCAAAAACAAGGGGCAACACTGTGTAATACTAAACAAAACACAAGGGTTATAAATACTAAACAAAACCACAAGGGTTATAAATATTTATAACCCTTGTGGATTTGTTTAGTATATTTGCCACCCAGTATGGATCATTTTAGCATCTCCTCCTCTTTTCTACCACAAACGTATTTTCAGTAATAACTATGAAATAAAATAAATAATAATAACAGCCACAAAAGAAACACATACTATGAAAATTCTATTTTATGGAATCCACAGAAAAGAGTTAGACTCACTATTTTCATTGAACGTTGGCAAGGTCCAACTAGAAGCAGGCAATATTGCATCATCTCGGTAGTTTAGTTGGGCTACACTCCTGAAAGTAGAGACATCACACTGGCAATGAAGATTTGCATAGTTAAAGCAATGGTATTCTCTGTAGCAACCTATGGATGTGAGAGCTGGACAGAAGGACAGCTGAGTGAAGGAAGATAGATGCTTTTGATCTGTGGTGTTGGAGGAAAATTCTGAGAGTGCCTTGGACCTCAAGAAGATCAAACCAATCCATACTCCAGGAAATAAAGCCTGACTGCTCACTGGAGGGAAGGATATTAGAGGCAAAAAAATGAAGTAATTTGGCCACATAATGCGAAGACAGGGAAGCTTGGAGAAGACAATGGAAGGAAAAATGGAAGGAAAAGACAATGGAAGGAAAATTGAAGGAAAAAGGAAGAGGGGCTGACCAAGGGCAAGATGGATGGATGGTAGATGGAAGTGACTGGCTTGATTTTGAAGGAGCTGGGGGTGGCCAAGGCCAACAGGGAGCTCTGGTGTGAGCTGGTCCATGAGGTCACAAAGAGCTGGAAGTGTCTGAATGAATAACAACAAAACATTCATGAAGGTAAAATTGAGGATTCGGGAAATGTATGATAGAAAAATTAGCATATTTTCAGTGGAAAACCTTAGACTGCTGATAGGAAGGAAGAGTAGCTAAGTGTCTGATATATCCCTTCTATAAAACACGGTATGTTTTAAAGAGAGGATCTCTAACTAGTAGTTAGGATCTCTAACTAGTAGTTACTAAACAATGTAGTTAGTAATTACATTAAGAACATAAGAACATAAGAACATAAGAAGAGCCATGCTGAATCGGGCCTCAGCCCATCTAGTCCAGCATTCTGTGTCACACAGTGGCCCACTAGTTGTACACAGGGATCTCTAGCAGAAAGGAGGCAAAACCCTCACCTGCTCCCGACCCCCACAACCAGTACCCGGGAAATCCTGCCTGCCTCCATCAACACAGAGGTGGCACTTGGATGTCCATTTCAGTAGCTACTGATTCCCTTGGTATCCATGAATCTGTCTAATCCTGCCTTGAAGCTGTCCAGGCTGACCGCTGTCACAACCTCCTCTGGAAGTGAGTTCCATAACTCAATGACCCTCTGGGTGAAGAAATATTTCCCTTTATTAGTCCTAACTTTCCTACCTTGGAGCTTTGGGAGTGCCCCTAGTCCTAGTGTTGTGTGACAGAGAAAATATTTTTCTCTATTCACCCTTTCTATTCCATGCATGATTTTATACACTTCGATCAAGTCACCTCTTAAACGCCGTCTTTCAAGGCTGAAAAGACCAAGGCGTTGCAACCTGATTTCATAAGGGAGCTGCTCCATCCCTTGGATCATTCTTGTTGCCCTTTTCTGTACCTTTTCCAGTTCCGTTATATCCTTCTTGAGGTGCGGTGACCAGAATTGTACACAGTACTCCAGATGTGGCCTCACCATAGATTTGTAGAGAGGCAATACAACATTTGACGACCTATTTTCGATTCCCTTCCTGATCATGCCAAGCATAGAATTTGCTTTTTTACTGCTGCTGCGCACTGGGTTGACATCTTCATTGAGCTGTCCACCAAAACCCCAAGATCCCTTTCCTGGTTTGTCTCGAAAGCTTTGACCCCATCAATTGGTAGGTGTAGTTGGGGTTCTTTGCCCCGATGTGCATGACTTTACACTTGTTTAGGTTAAAATGCATTTGCCACTTTGTTGCCCATTCACTCAATTTCGAGAGATCTTTCTGGAGCTCTTTACAATCAGTTTCATTTTTAACTACCCTGAACAATTTAGTGTCGTCTGCAAACTTTGCTACCTCAGAATTTACTCCTACATCCAGGTCATTAATGAATAAATTAAAAAGTAACGGACCCAAAACTGAACCTTGGGGTATGCCACTTCTCACCTCTTTCCACCCAGAGAAATGTCCGTTTATTACCACCCTTTGTTTCCTACAGTTTAGCCAGGTTCCAATCCAGGACAAGACCTGTCCCCTGATTCCATGGCTGAAGAGCCTATTTAGGAGCCTTTGGTGAGGGACTTTGTCAAAGGCCTTTTGAAAGTCAAGGTAAACAATATCGACTGGGTCCCCTTTATCTATGTGTTTATTTACACCCTCAAAGAATTCTAACAAGTTAGTAAGACATGATTTGCCTTTGCAGAAACCATGTTGATTTTCCTTCAGCAATGCCTGTTCTTCTATGTGCTTAGTAATTTTTCTTTAATAATGGTTTCCATCACTTTGCCTGGAACTGAGGTTAGACTAACTGGCCTATAATTTCCTGGATCACCCCTGGATCCTTTCTTGAAGATCGGAGTTACATTTGCCTCCCTCCAGTCCTCGGGTACAGTGCCTGATCTTAGAGAAAGGTTATATATTTTGGCTAGAATTTCAGCAATTTCACACTTGAGTTCCTTAAGAACTCTGGGGTGGATGCCATCTGGCCCTGGTGATTTGTTGACATTTAGTTTAGTAAGGCATGTGAGAACATCTTCCTTGTTTATCTCTATCTGTGTGAAAACGGAGGCAAAGAAGTCGTTTAGCCGCTCAGCAATCTCCTTGTCTTCACTTATTGTCCCTTTCTTACCATTTTCGTCAAGTGGCCCAACTACTTTTCTAGTTGGGTTTCTGCTTCTGATGTACTTAAAGAAGTTTTTGTTATTTTTTTAAATGTTCTTAGCTATATGTGCCTCAAAATCTCTCTTGGCTTTCCTGACGGTTGCTTTGCATTTAGTTTGCCAGAGCTTGTGTTCCTTTCTGTTCTCCTCAGTAGGAAGAGCCTTCCATTTCTTAAATGAGTTTTTCTTCTTTCCAATCACATCTTTTACTTCATTTGTAAGCCATGCCGATGTCCTCTTGGACTTTCCCGGCCTCTTTCTTATTTTAGGAATGCATTTAAGTTCGGCTTGTTTTAAAGTATTTTTAAACAGTTTCCAAGCATTTTGGAGGGATTTGATTTTTTTTACTGTTCCTTTTAGTTTGTTCTTTACTATTTTTCTCATTGTTTTGTAAAAGGGACTATGACTATTAAAACTACTTCCCCATTTCTAATTTCACCACATATCCTTTAATAATCCTTACTTGTATTCCAAAAATATTTCCCTGGCAACAACATGCATCTTTCTAAAATTTTACAGATTACATATCTGTAAACATCTTTATGATGCCTGCCTTTTTCTTATGATCTGACCTAAAATTTTAGGATGGGAGGCAATCCCACCATGCCATTCTTCTTTTACTAACATCTATCTATCTGAAATATATATGAGATATCTTTATTACTGAGAATCACTCTTAAGTTACCAGTCATTTTCATTGCAATGGCTCACAGAAGGGATGAACCAACTTTAAATAAATCCAAAAACAAACTTTGAACAGATGAGAAATAAAACACTGAAAGCCCACCATCATGTAGCAACACAGGGTCTTCAAAATCATGTTTGAATGATTATGTTAAATGGAGTAAATTGTTGCTTTGGGAGATAAGGAGTAAAAAAAGATCACTGAAAATCAGATGGAAGTACCTTATTAAAAACACCCTCCATCCAATGTGCAGCAAAGCTTCATTTTTTTTGAGCCAGAAACTCTTTCCCCACAATTTTGTAGCTTTTTTGATTGCTGTCATGGGCAAGGTGGAGAAGACAGCTTCCGCTCACCCTTTTCACTGATATCTTGCTGTAAGTAACTCTTTTTTGTTTTCTATTTTCTCAGAGTGAATCTGATTGAACTTCTGTGGGGCTAAGTCAAGAACAATTACTATTCCAGGGAAGTCACAAAAAGAAACAACTGGTTGATTTAAACAAGTGCATTACCTGTCACACCACAAATGTTTTTAGAAGATGACTATGAGCTCAAAATGGAATAAAATGTGCCTTTCAAGCAGCAGAGATTGGGAATGAAATTGCCACAAGAACTGGAATGGGTGTTTACTGATACCAGATGTTTCAGAATGTAAATAACCACTATTACACAGAGAAAAAGTGCTTAGAAGAAGTTGACTACTAACCTGCTATAAATTATTGTTTTGAAAAATGTTTTTGTTAAGACTACACTTCCCAAATTCTGAAGCACCTTGGGCAAAGTTCATGCTGGTCAAAAGATACTGAGAAGTTTAGTCTAACATTTTTTCCTAAGATCTAAACATAAGAAACAATTAAAATACTGAAATGCAGGGTATTGTATTCCACTCTTCAGATAAGGCATCAGCAAAATTTTCATATGTAATTTTTGGCTGTGGATTGTTGTAGTTCATGTATCATGAATCTGACAACCTTGTCTGCAAGTTTATGGCACCCAGAAACAGCATGCTACAAATCTGATGCCTGCACAAATCCTATGGGATCTATGTAAACACTGCTTTATAGTTGTTGTTTTTTAAAAAAGATGCACCAATGTCTCTGTGCTGATATACTCACAAAGTTTGTGTTGATATGGACAGAAATGCATGTTACCTGTCCGAACGTATTGTCCCCTATGAACCATCAATGATGTTAAGATCATCTGGAGGGGCCCTGCTCTCGGTCCCATCACATTTGCAATCACGGCTGGTGGGAATGAGAGATAGGGCCTTCTCTGTGGTGGCCCCTCAGTTATGGAACTCTCTCCCAATTGAGATCAGATCTGCCTCCTCCCTCCTGACCTTCAGGAAGCTAATGAAATCCTGGCTATGGAATGAAGCATTCCCAGAATAATGGCTGAGACCTGCAATAGACTAAGTTATTGACGACATATGCAGACTAAGTTGGACATGATTTTATCATGGTGATTTGGCTTATATGTATTTTATCCTGTATGTATTTTAATCTGTTGTTGCTGTATGTTGTTTTAGACTATATTATGAGCATTGAATCCTTGCTGTTAGCCGGTCTGAGTCCCTCTACGGAGGTAGAGAAGATCGGGATAGAAAAATTTTAAGTAATAATAAATAAATAAATAAAGATCATTGACTGAGTACCTAAATGATTGATTTCTACATTGTTCTTATCCAGATGGATTCCAGATTGATATACAAGACATATATCAATAACAAATCTATTACAATAACAAATCTATTATTTAAAATACAAGTGAACAAGAAAAGCAACCATCACGCATATGCTAAAACTGAAATATGACAAATGAGCAGAAGAAGGCAACATCAACAACCAGTCTTAAGTGTCATTATATGATTGTTTTGGTACTCCAAAAGTTTGTTTTGTTGGCATATTTGACCTTTCATAGGAATAATATTTAAAGGCGGCGGCAGGGCGGGGGAGGCACAATAAATTGCCTTTATTTTATTTATATACACTGTACTTGTTACACTTTTACAGGATTGCCTCATTTGAAGATCTTATTGCATGGGCAGCTTCGCAATGAATGGAAGGGTCAGCACTTTACTTCAGAAATGATCCTCATCATATATAGGCAAAGCAATTCTTTTAAAATGGTATAATTCTAGCTAACCAGTGATCACAATTCCAGTTGTTAAAATGTTGATGTCCCTAAAGGAATCCAAACAGGAGCTTATCTGATCATGGATCACTGGAGCCAGGACAATAATTTCCATCTGGTTTTGCCCACAGCAACTTCTGAAAAAGTAATTGAGTGTATCATTTCAACTCTATTGCCCCATTACTGACATTTTCAAGAAAGAGTAAAGTTAGTTTACATTTCTTGAAATTGTCAATATTTGGTTCGCATTCCAAGGTGTGCTGAAATTTTCAAATTTGATTAAATAAAGAACATAATATTTTCACCCAGCTTTTACCAAGTTAAGATACTAAGGTTACTGTCATCATTGGCAAGCCTTATATCTTTTCTTTTGGACAGAGGAAGGTTGAGCTGTTGCATTAGCAGTAATGCTTATGGTGCACCCAGGATCTAATTATTTTCATAATGCCCTTAGATATAATACAAGGTTGGGCAAATCTGTCAGTTTTGCTTTCTGCTACATTCAGATGTTTAAACCTATGGGTTTTTGTATTTACACACTCTATTTTTAAACAAAGGAAGTGAATTGAAGCTCGGTAGGGATAGTTATTCCCTTTTCAAAGAACGTGATATTGTATAGCTATGATGACAGAGATCGATCAGCATAACTATGTTTCCAGATGTGAAAACCTATCTTAGAAGCAAGGCATCTATGCCAACATAGGGATTTCCAAGAAATAGGTTTGTCAACAAGGAGGTACTTTGGAAAGCATTGAATTGCTTTGCAACAGGCAGCTGCACCTTGGAATATCCCCTGTGGGGTCTTGTTACAACCGTTTGTCATTAAATGCATCATAAAGGGCTTCATTGCACAAGCCTCTTATTCCACTGGTCTAATTAATGATACTGGATGCACACCTCTATCTCAAAGAAGACCACACACACCATGTGTTTGAATTTCATCTTCTTGAACCAATAGATGACTCTATTTTGACTGTATATCCCATCGCCTTCATTACCATGACCCTGATGTAGCTCCGTAGAGAGCGAAATGGGAGATTATTGTAAGGGCCCGTATATTGACTGAGAACCATGCATCCGTTGGCTATTGACTATTATTGGGCATTTATTTAGCCATCCCCCAATTGGGACTGGACATTGTGATATACAATGTTTATTTTTAATTGATGTACCACTGAAATATACTGCTATTTACCTTGGCGTCTGCTCATCTGTTTAACACCACATCTTTGATTCACAGCTTTCTGTTAATTGGATACTCCCAACCATCACTGAGCTCTAGAGAGGAATATTTAACTGACTACATTTTTGGGGGCATTCCACCAATAACATTTGCCTTCTGGTTTTGAAACATGAAGAGTATCTATGTGTCAGCATTGTATCCTTCCGCCGAACTATTTTGCGGTTTGTGTTCCAGCACATAAAAAACGGAGCCTGTGTGTTACTAAGCCACACCGTCGCAAAGGATTTCTCAATTGGCTATGCTTGGAAGAGACAACCCAGTGATCTCCATATAGTGCTTACTGTAATTAGACACCTACGTGGCTTCTCCATATCCTTCCGCTGAACTATTTCATGGCTTGGGTTTTATCGCGCCAAAGATACGGAGCCAACATCAGCGGTTTGTTACTCCAGAATACAGTATATCAAGCGACATGTTTGGAATCCTCTTCAGCTATTCCCTAATACGGTTGGTTATAAACTCATGGATATACTCCAATACACCCAGGACATTAGTCGGAGAATAAAAGGGTTTTGATTTTCTGTTAACCACATAATTGCCACGTTCTCAAGTTATCTTTTCGCAGCGCTATCAGAATTCCCTCACAAATCAGGTTGTAGCCTGTATGGCTATATTATTGATGCGGCAAAATTTAGAGTTACTATATACTATATACAGTAATGTACCAATATTAGGGATTATATGGCAATACAATGTTTTCATTTATGCAATGCCTATGAAGAAATTCCTATACTATCTTCAAGTACACACTAGCATATACTGTTAGTTGGCTACATATATGTTACATAGTACATATTTATTACAAATATTTAAGATATAGTGACTCATCATGTTATTATATAGTTGCCTATATGTGTGTATGTGTGTGTGTGTACACACACACAATCTTCCTCTTTCCCTCAGTTGTTGTTAGGTTTGTCTAGGTAGATCACCCTCTGTAGTTTTATTGCATACCAGGTTGGACAGAGATTCAAGGCTGCTCCTGAGGGGGAAGAATTCCAGGTGCAAGCTGAGCCATGGGAAAAGGAGGCAGAGGATGAGAGAGACTCCTCAAGGCCCACGGAAACTTTCATGTATTGCTGCCCTTAATTAGGGAAAGAATAGCTCTCAGGTCTCAGATAAAGCAACATAGCAAATAGAGCAAGAAAGTTCTGTCTTGTTCCTGGTCCTATTTTAGATTCAAGCCAGATTTCCTAGTCAAGTTTTGCTACCAGTCTTGGAGATTTTACAATGGACTCAAGCTCATGTTTTGTTCTTTGTTTCTTGGGCTACACGAGCTCATGTATCATTCCTTGTCTCTTGGATTAATCAAGCTTATGTTTGTTCCATGCACCATGGATTAATGTTCATGCTTTAACTTTTGCATTGGAGATTTATCTCTAGCTCTTGGGACTCTCTCTCTCTTTACATATTTGGATTTTTTTTACTCTTTATCAATAAACTGCTTATTACTATACTTGGCTTCCTGGTGAGTGATTGAGCAAGGTGGACTCTAGCTGAGGTGAACAGGCCACCACTGAAAAGGCCTGTCTCTCATTCCCACTAACCACACCTGCAAAGGAGGTGGAACTGACAGGAGGACCTCCCCAGTCAAACCTAACCTCTGAGTAGTTCATAGAGGGAGATACATTCAGACAGGTAAGCTGGGCCAGAACTGTTTAGGGCTTTATAGGCTAAAGCCAGCACTTTAAATTGTGCTCAGTAACAGATTTGTAGTCAGTGGAGCTGATGTAACAGAGGGGTTATATGCTCCCTGTGCACCTGGCTGCTGCCTGTTGGACCATTTGAAGTTTCCAAACAGTTTTCAAAGGCAACCCCACGTAGAGCATATTGCAGTAGTCTATTCAGGATGTAACAAGAGCATGGACCACCATAGCCAAGTCTAGCTTCTCAAGGTACAGGTGCAACTGACTCACAAGTTTTAATTGCCGAGCCACTGCTGAGACCTGAGGTTCTAGGCTCAGCAATGAATCCAGAAGAACTCCCAAGCTGCGAGCCTGTGTCTTCAGGAGGAGTGTAACCCCATCCAGCACAGGCTGTAACCCTATAGCCTGAATGACCTTTTGAGTATCTCTGTCTTGCCTGGATTCATTTTCAATTTGTTCGCCCTAATCCAGGTTGTCACTGCTGCCAAGTACTGGTTCAGGACCTGAACAGCCTCTCTGCTAGAGATCCCCGTGTACAACTGGTGGGCCACTGTGTGACACAGAATGCTGGACTATATGGGCTGAGGCCCGATTCAGCATGGCTCTTCTTATGTTCTTATGTTAGAAGCAGGTGGAAAGGAGTGATGTTGTGGGGTTGGGAGCTATTAATGGGAGAAACAAGGAGAGGAGACAAACCAGCATGGAATGTACACAGTATCATGGGGACCTTGGGGGAGGGACCATTTGCAATTTATCTGTCTTATGTGATGAAGTCCTTCAAGGAGAGAGATGGACACTTCTTTGCGGACTGTTCTACTACTCTGTTACAATGCTATATTTCACTTTAACTGCCATGACAGTTTAGGGAGATACATTTAAATTGCTCCAAATTCTACCCATAATGCTCAGTCAGAGAGATATAAACTAGAAATGTGAGGATTCCAAAGGAAGTTCCCATGGCAGTTACAGTGAAATACAGCACGATGATTGTGTAGTGGGAAAGGGTTCTGTGTTTCCATTTTCTGTAGTAACCTATGTCAAGTCTCATATCTCCTTTCATCTCTGTTTCCAAGTGTTGCTAAAGAAATCTCATCTGTATGAGCACTGACATCCACTAATTACTTTAGCACGGCATCTCCTTTTCCTCTTTTTGTTCAAGTAGCAACTCAACAGGCTACAAAGTGAGACAGTCGTTTGCTTAGGGCCCAAAAAGGAGCTAGATTACCTGAAGGTGAAAGTATTCACAGCATTTCTCAAGACTATGAATTCTTTGTCCAAAGTCTTTGATGAATGTTTATGAGAATAAACACATTTGCAAGAATAGGGCTTCATTAATTATTTGTGAGCAAAAAAAAGTGGGGAGGGGCAGCTCTATTCACAATGAATATTATTTGCAGTGCATAATTCTGCCAGCTCTAATTATTTAACACCTGTGGAGGAGAAAGAGGCAAATAGATATTCAAATATGGAAGTTGCCTCTTTGCTGCCTACAAGAAATCCACAAAAGCAGAGAAAGGGAAAGACAGTCCTTGAACACTTTAATTGGCAGCTGGTTTATCCGCCAGGTGAGATGATTGAACTTGCCTATTTTTAATCCATCTCTCCTCTTTCCCTAAAGATATGTGATGCATGAATCCAAAGGAGGAGGGTGGGAGAGGTTAGGCCTCCAAATGGTGCTAGGAGGTAGCGAGCCTTTTTGTTTTACAGGATAAAGTACCCCAGACATTCATTGCTTGTTCTCTGTGGCAGATATAAATAAAAAAATGTTGCAGACTTGTGTACCTTACTTCTGTTTCCTCTCATGGAATCTCATTAAATGTTTAATGTTGTATCAATTTTCTAATCAATTTCAACATTCTTTTTCAGCATTCCTTTTTCCAAATAGCAAATATATACTTACACTAGCTGAACCCGGCACGCGTTGCTGTGCCCTATTTAGGAGATGTGAGAAAGTATGAGTTTGTAAGGGTTGGAGTTGATGTTACTTATGGTCTTGGTGGGTGTGTGCATGTGTATATATGTGCGTGTATATGTATGTGCATGTGTATATGTGTGTAGGTATATATGTGTGTGCTTGTGTTTATATGTATATGTATGTATGTATGTGTGTTTATGTATGTGTATATATGTATATATGTGTGTGAAAGGGGAGGAATGACATGGGAAAGAGAGGGTGGAACGTGGGGAAGGGTGGTATTGGGAAGTGGAGGAGAGGGGCTGGAGAATGGGGAAGTTTAGATTGGGAGAGGAAGGAGGAATCTACAGAAAGGGAAGAGTGGGGTGGGAATGAGTGGCAGAGAAGTGTGTGTGTCTGTGGGGGGGGGAGTGAGACGGGAAGGGAGGAAGTGGTTTGCCCTGGCCAAGGAGAGAGAAGCCTCCCTCTCCTTTCCCCATTCCTCGAAGGGAGAAAGCAGTGAGGGGAATGGAAGCAGGGAGGCGACGAAGGTCTTGGAGGGGAAGGAGAAGCTGCAGCGCACCTCTTCCCTGGCCGGAGCCTCGCAACTCTGCCTGGGGAATTCCGTCTCCTGTTCCTGGGAAGGGCTGGAAGCGGCTGCCGCGTGGAGCGCCTCCTGCATGCCTGCCCTCTCTAAGGTGAGTGGCTACTGGCTGGGGACCAAGCGGGCATGGCCACGGGACTACAGTTCCCAGAAGGCCCCGCACGGCGACTTCCTGTTCCTGCGCCCTTTTTTGCCATGGAGCCGTGCGGTGCCTTCTGGGAACTGTAGTTCCGTGGCCATGGCCGCTGGTCTCGTTCCCGGGCAGCGGAAGAGAGGCGGCGGAGGAGAGCGAGAAGGGGGCGGAAGAGCCGGGCACGGCGCCGTCGCCGGCCGTGTAATGGAGGCTCACCCTTCGGCCCCGCCTCCCTTTGGCTTCTGCTGGTGGGATCTGCTTCCCCGCTGTGTCCTCCGTCGCCGGATGTGGAGTGGCCGCTCGTGTTCGGCAGTGGTGTAGAGGCGATGAAGGAGGTCTTGAAGGCTGCGGAAGAGGTGTGTGTGCGTGTTGTTGTTTATGTGGGGTAGTGGGTAGTCATGGAGGGGGGTTGTTGATTGTGTTCTGCTGGGATGTGGTTTGAAGTTGCGCATGCGTGGTTCTGTGATGTTTTGTTGGCGGCCATTTTGTGTGTGCGGTGTTTTGCGCATGCGTAGTTATGTTGTGTTTCAGTGGATGTTTTGGGGGTGTTGTGTGTTGTTTAGGGGTGTTTTCGTGGGTGTATGATGTACCTAGTGGTATGGATGATTGGCCCTGTGATTTTCGTGTGTGTGGGGAATGTAGTTTTGGCGTGCATTTGCCCCGTTGCACAACCACTTCCCTTTTATATATATATATATATAGATTACATTCCAACCTAGCAATTTCAAAGCATGCAAGTGTGAGTAGATCAATAGGTACTGAATGTTTGGAAGGGTAACGGTGCTCCATGCAGTCATGCTGGCCACAGGACCTTGAAGGTGTCCATGGACAACACCGATTCTTTGGCTTAGAAATTGAGATGAGCACTATCCCCCAGAATCGGACAAGACTAGATTTAATGTCAAGGGAAACTAACATTCGCTTTTACTAACATTCCATGCTAACATTACCCTTTTACTAACATTCCATTCAATTTGTGATCTAATAAGGGATGTAGTGCTATGGTAACTTTTAAATGTGGTGTCCCTGAATGGTGGGCAAGAAATATCACCTGCTCCTAGTGCTACCTCAAGCTGCACCTTGGATTGCTACTACAGGATGGATTCTGGGTGTCCATTCAGGCATGGACAAAGGAGACTGGAAGAGAGTTCTGTTTCAGGACAGGAACTTGTAGCATTTACATGGCTTTTTTTTAAAGTACAGTGTGGCCCACATATCCATGGACTTACTAGGAATACTGTAGATCAGTGATTTTCAACCTTTTTTTGAGAAGCGGCACAAACTCCTCAACAAGGAGTATTAGATTTACTTTCACATTCCCTTGAGCTGACTTTGATTTAGAGCAGTGTTTCCCAACCTTTTTTGAGGCTCGGCACATTTTTTACATTTACAAAATCCTGGGGCACACCACCAACCAAAATGACACAAAGTGACACTCTGTCATTTTACTGTCACCCTCCCCCCTCGTGATGCCGCTTCTTCCACCAAACCCCTCTCCTGCCCTGCCCCACCCCCCGGGAGGCCCACGTGCAGGAGGCCCATCACGGTCCCATGGGGGAGGGCTGTGCTGAGTGGTCGAAGCGCACGCAGGCTCGGCTGAGCAGGACAAATAGGAATTGAGCACATGAGGTGGCTCCGAGCCTCGGAACAAACTGCAGCGGAGGCCCGTAGCCATCGCCACCCCCAGCTCTCCTTCCCGAATTTGTTCAGCCTCCCCCGGAGTGCCTCCCCCCCCGTGTGTCCCTTTGGCTTCCCTGCTGTCGCCTTGGGGCCAGATCGGGACGGAACCAAGCTAGGCTGTGGAGCTGCGCATCCTGGCCTCTGCTCTGCAGTGAACCCGGAGCCCAGCCAGGAGAGGCCAGGAGATGAAGGGTTGCTACCCTTCACCGGCGTGGAGGGGCTAGACTTCAGGCAGCGGAAATGAGGCTTTGCTGGTTGAAGCAGCAATGCCAGCCAGACTGGCTGCAGTCAGGGAGAGCCCTCAGTGTCCAGAACTTTCCTCCCTCCCTCCTCTCTCTCTCCTTCCCTTCCTTCCTTCCCTCCCTCTGTGCGCCAAGGGCAGGAGGAGCCGCAGCCCGGCCAGTAGGCATGAGAAAAAAGTTATGAAAATTAAATGAAATTGGAAGGGATTCGTATGCAATGGGATTTTTAAGTTTATACGCATCGCAGTGGCGATCCCGGAAGTGGACTTTCTTTTCCGCACTTCCTGGGCCCAAATTTTCATTAGATTTGTAAATATTTCGGATGCCCCCCCAACAGGAAAATTTTCCCCTCCAAAATAGCTTTCCAGACATTACTCACAGTCAGATCGGGGCCTTTCCATGCTTGGAGCCTAATTAGAGTGAAAGGCCTTCCTGTAGGAAGTGAAAAACCAGCCGGAAACCATAGAGAACCAGATCGGGACTCCTAGAGGGGCTTGGAGGACTGAGGAAAAAAGCGGTTTAAACCCCCAGGAAGGGGGTTTAGATAGAAGGACAGAGCAGAAGGACAAAGAACTGCGGAGAGAAGGGGAGCAGGGAGTGAAAAGAGCACGGAGAGGAGAAGGAAGAGTTCAGAATCAAGAAAAGCCATAGAGTTCCAACGGAGATCCTAGAGTGGTATGGTAAAACTGATAGGGGGAAAAGCTGGAGTGAGGGAGTAAGAAGAACTCTACAGATTAGCAAGTCCTAGACCACAGGTGGGCAACTATTTTATTTAATAATATTAATAATAATATATGAATCCATTATATCTCCCTGCAAGCAGGCCCAGGCATTTAATATAATATTAATATTAATAATAATACATGAATCCATTATATCTCCCTGCAAGCAGGCCCAGGCATTTTATTATAATATTAATATTAATAATAATATATGAATCCATTATATTCCCCCATAAGCAGGCCCAAACATTTTATTATAATAATATTAATAATCCATTATATTTCCCCCCAAGCAGGCCAAAGCATTTAATAATAATAATAATAATAATAATATTAATTCATTATATTTCCCTCCAAGCAGGCCCAGGCATTTTATAGTAATAATAATAATAATAATAGGTCCCAGTGAATTGCACTCCAGAGAAGGGAAATGTTGCCCCTTGATTTGCCTGTGCTTAAAACAGTGTCAGTCCTGTGTCCCTGCTTTGCCTACTTTAGAACTAATTAAGAATTTCGTTAGTAATTACGTTACATTTTAGAACTTTTTGGAATTTTTTTGTAAGTCTTTCTATTACTAATCACACCCCCGTTTGATTTTCGAATCCCGATTTTTGGGTTCTAAACCAAGTCTACCGGCCAGGTGGCCCTTGGTGTGCAGAGGGAGGAAAGAAGGAAGGGAAGGAAGGAGAGAGACAGGAGGGAGGGAGGAAAGTTCTGGATTCTGAGGGCTCTCCCTGACTGCAGCCAGGTTGGGTGGCATTGCTGCTTTGGCCAGGAAAGCCTCATTTCTGCTGCCTGAAGTTTCCTGCTAGGCTCTCTCTCTCTCTCTCTCTACACTGTAATTTCCCACGGCACACCTGATGATCTCTCACGGCACACGAGTGTGCCATGGCACACTGGTTGGGAAACACTGCTGTAGATAACAGTGAAGTCTATTGAAATTATCCACTTCCTGAGGCTTGAACTATGTGTTATCCTCAATTTTTACTTATTGTAATGGGGACTGCTGTCTGGCTCAGACTCCTCTAGATGACAAGTGCAGGGAAGTGTTTCTTTCAGTGGCTTCCCTTTTTCTCACTCTTTCTCCAACATCCATTCCTTTCAATTTCTTCTTGTGAGCTTTCTTGAGAACTCTGTTATAGGATCCTCTCTTAATACTACCAGAAAATAAACATTGCATATATTGCTTTGTGAAGAGAATTAGCCTATAGATCCAAGAACAGGGACAAGGAGAGGGGCAGCATTATCATAAGGCATCCCAATGACATCTCATGATAATGTATCTTAACCTGGAATAAACCTGGGAATCCAGGATTATTCTGGGTTAAAAAATTATTCCAAAAATCTGGATGTTTCAGAAAGGTCCATATCTCAAAAGCTCCACTGCATCATTTTTGGGCACAATGGAGCAAAGGGGACTTCCAGACTCAGCAAGGAGCCCATTTTTAATCTTTTGAAGCCAGGAAAGGGGTTGGGGGAAAACGGGGGGCAGGGGCTATGCTCACCCCCTCTTTGAAAAGGTAGGGGTTTGGCCCCTGGCGTGGCCTCTAAATTTACATGAAATTGGCATTTTAAACACTGATTTCATGTAAATTTGGGCGAATATAGAAGAGCCCTGAACCTAAGGAAAAATCCAGACTATCTGAAAGACTACCTGTATATCTCCCTATACGAACCTGCCAGAACCTTTTTCTCCATCCATAAATAGATCACTTGGTGAGGACATGAGAGAGAGCCTTCTCAATGGCTGCTCCCACCATCTAGAACTCCTTTGTTGTCCTTTCTGGATGTCAAAGCATTTTTTATTTAAGTAAATTATTAATGTATAACGGAATGGCTTTTTATTGGGTATTCTGATATATCTTTTTAATTTTTGTATCCTTTTAATCAATTTTAGAATGTCATATATGATTTTAATTGTTTTTATAGTCATGTTCATGTTTTAACATATTGTTTTTGGAAGCTGCCTAGAGTTCCATTCTGGGGAAAAGGCAGCATATAAACTAAATAAATAATACAAATGATTAGATTTTTTTCCTCACAATGCAGTACACAAATAATTCCGTACAACTTGGCTTTTTTAGAATGTTAAAAACATTGAGATTAAGACCTTCCTGTTAATAATGTCACAGCCACTTGGAAAAGCCTAAAAAGCCAGTAGACACATGTAATGAAAAAGAGGAGGATGAATAGTCTAATATAAAAGTTATTTTTTCTCTGCCTAAATTTGAGAATTGTGAAAACCCCACAATTTCAGAGGAACATAGAATAACATAAAGATTTTACCTTAGCTTTCTTTTCAGCAGTTCTCTCTTGAAGTTTCTTATTGTCTGTATTATTTTATGGTACTAGGAACTAGTTCCCAAAAAGCATTATGAATATTTTCTTATTATGCCCCCCCCCCCCCTTCTAAGAATTAATTCATATTTGGTAAAGCGGGTTATTGCTATGCATGCTGGTCACTGCTTGGTAAGGCTTCTTTTGCTATGCAAAAGGAATATTAATCATATCCACAACTGTATCATTTGTTATAATGATGAATGTAACTAGTTTTACATGTGGATACTAGAGTCTCCCCCTTTTTTTATCCTGTGGAAATTTTAAAATTTATTATCCTGTACCTCCAGTCTGGGCTTGAATGTTTCAAAGATTATGCCTTGTAATACAGAATGAGCATCGCTTTTACAGAATTCCAAAATATTCCAAAGCACTCCAAAATCATCTGCATGAATGGCTGAGATAGGGACAGTGCTTTCTGGTGGTGGTGGTGGTGGTGTGTGTGTATATATAATACAATTACCCCTCTCATCCTCATACAGAGCTCAGTGTGAGCTCTTGGCCTTCATGGGTGATATCAGCATGGTGTCCACACGACAATTGCCCCTTCTCTTTCCTGGTTGTGCTGGTGCCTCTGATGATGGCAGCACAGGGTGCTTGTGACAACCAGGAGCAAATAGAGAACTCTGTGGATGGCTGGGAGAAGCAACGGTGGTGACACAGGCACAATCCTAGTGCAGAGAAAAGGAGAAGATAGTGCTTCACACTGCCTGGTCCTACTGTTCACACTGCCATGATGCCGTGGGGTTATCTAGTGTTTCAAGAAAACTCTAAAGCATCCCCTGATTTTTGCTGAAGTAGAGCAAAGGCAGATTAACCCATTTGAATATGTGATACTCACTATGAGTAAAGAAACATTTTAAGGACAGCTAGGGGCAGGGGCGGCCCGACCTAATTTGGGGGGGTACGCGAAGAAATTTTGTCCCCCCCGCCGCCGCGTCACTCACCGCCGCACGCCCCGCCGCCACGCCCACGCCGCCCCGCCGCGCGCCGCCGCCGCCACGGCCACACGCGCCGCCGCCGCCACGCGCCACCGCCGCCCGCGCCGCCGCGCATTACCGCCGCCACGCCGCCGCCGCCACGCCCACATTGCCGCCGCCACGCCCCACTGCCGCCGCCACGCTTACCACGCCACGCCGCCGCCGCCGCCGCCGCCACGCCCACACCACCACCGCCACGCCCCACCGCCGCCGCCGCCACGCCGCCGCCACGCCCACCGCCACCGCGCCCCATAGGCCGCGGCACACCTCCGCGGCGCACCTTTCTGCTGGCGGCGCATGCGTAGCACGCGCACTCGCTCCCAAGCGCATCTCCTGCTTTGGAGCCAGCGCGCATGCGTGCAGTGCAGGTTTTGCGCATGCGCGCTGGCACCAAAGAGACAGGCGCGCTTGGGAGCAAGTGCGCGTGCTCGAATGTTCGCGCGTGCGCAGAAGCGTCTACAGGCGCTATAGCGCCTGTAGGTGCTTCTGCGCAGGCGCGAACGGCGGCGCAGGGCAGTGTGGCGGCGGTGGGGGTGCGGAGTCGGCGCGGCGGCGCCCCTCCCAGCCGGTGGTGCCCCTCCCAGGCGATAGCGCTCTACGCGGCCGCGTAGGTCGCGGAATCGCTGGGGCCGCCTCTGGCTAGGGGGCAATTTGGGGTAAGTCTTGTTTTAATGCACATGTAGATGGACCTACTGTTTTCCCACCCCCGTTCTTAACTATGAGTCATTTGTACATCAGATATTTGTAACTTCAGAACGGTCTGTACTTGGAAAAAGAGCACAAAGTTCTTGCTGTTTTAAATTGTTCCTAATGAGTTTCCCCAAGTATTAGGAATTTTAATTTTTTTAAATTCAGTTTTATTTGTTTTTTAATTTGGAAATTATTTGTTTCTATATTATTTTTTTAAAGATAAAAACAGAAGACAGAATAAAATCACTTGGACCTGTCCTGGCTTGGATACTCTTGATATAGATCAGGTGGGTGTAACTTTGGTCCTCGTTTGTCCTGTGTTACTGAATACATTTCAGTTTGTGCAATCTGAGAATGTGGACAGAATCCTTGAAGTGTCAAGCTACCTCATACATATTGGACCCACACCTTTAAAAAGCCCAAGGTGGACTGATGGCATGTGTAAGGAGAATTAGTGAATAGGCCTCACTATATCAAGGAAGGTTTTCAATTTGCCTCAAATAGACTGTGTTGAAGCCATTTTTGTACATGTGGCCTGGCCTCCCAGTTCTAGAAATTCCTGGATGGGAAGGATTATCTAGATCTAGTTCAATTGAAACAGCTTCATTGGCTGAGGATTTTAGGTCAAAGTGCTGGTTTTAACCTATAAATCCCTATACAATTCCGGCCCAGTTTACCTGTCCAAACGTGTTCTCCCCTATGAACCATCAAGGACGCTAAGATCTTCCAGAGAGGCCCTGCTCTCAGTCCTGCCACCTTCGCAAGTGTGTTTGGTGGGAACAAGAGACCAACCCCCCCCCACCTTTCCCCAATATCAGCTAGAGCTGCCATAGCAGCTCTCCCAAGGAACAAAGTGGATAAAGAACCCAATAACTCACGAGTAATCTGGAAACCAGGAACCAAGACACAGGAACACAGGATACACGAACCAGAATAACAACTCCTTGACCACCGTGAGGGTCAAGCCAAATACTCACTTCTTATATAGCACTATCAATCAGATTCATCAGAGAACCCGCCCTGCTCCAAAGCAGCAGCATTCCCATTCCCTGCAGCTGTTGTACCATGTCCAGATCTCCAACCCAGCCACAGCTCTTCTTGGCTTAAAGGGCCCCACTCAGTTTTTGAATGAGAAGATGGCCAGTCCTGATCCGTCTGGAACCCCAGAAATGTACTGTCCCCCAAGTCCGCATTGCATACATCTCTCACTTACTGCACCAATGCTGAATCTAGTTCTGTATCACTTTCTTCTGACTGTAATTCTGCATTCCCTGGAAACCCTTCAAATGTACCAGACTCAGAAGGTTCCCTAAGTAAATGCTGAATCTTTCTCCTCTGTTCTCTGTCTGAGTCAAGGCTTGAGGCACTAGCCACTCTCTTTACCCCAGCTGTAGGAGCCTGATCATCCAGAGCCGCACTCCAAACTGAGCTACTGCTTGATGTTACTGCCTCAGCACCTTCCTCCATGCTACTACCTGTAGTAACTGGAGGCTCATTTACAACACAAGGCCATCTCTGTGGTGGCCCCTTGACTATTGAACTCTCTCCCGAGTGAGATTATGGTAAATGTATTTTGGGAAGGCGAGAACATCAGTAGCTGGGAATTCAAAAGGAACCACCCTAAACTAGATTTCTCAGAATCCTGCAGACAGTCCACTTTGAAGCCCTAATGTCATAATGAGGCAAGTTGCAGTATGGTACTGTAAGCTACCCAAAATCCCACCTCAATTGAAAAGCTGGGTGTAAAATTAATAAATCAATAAAACATAAACAAACAAACAATATGACTCATATTTGCAGACAATATATTCCTGGATATGTGGGACCATGAATATCAGCAAACCCTGTTATTGTCAGTGGGCTGGACTGCAGAGAAGAGTGTGCAGCTTGTAGATGAGGCCATAAGTTAAATTGTGGATAAGTTAAATTACTTATATAAGTTCTGCGAATACAAAGGTCATATTGTAATTATGATTTTTTTCATCCCCGGAGCAGATACACACACACACAGTATATATGTACCCTACATTCAATTTTTCCCTCTCACACATCTCTGTAGCCTGAAATACCTAAAAAGGAAAAAAAATCCCTGTAGGTTATTTGCTGGTGGATTTTATACATAAAATGGTGAGTCATTGGAACAGTCATCTACATTAGAGCACATCCTAGATCAGGTGAAAATTCTGCACAATGAGAAATCCAATTTACTCCAATGCTGGGACAGGAATTTAGTTTTGGGGTGGCAGACAAAACAAATACCTTGTCCCATAACTTCCTATAAAAATTCTGCCACTCAATGAATTTTTCTGTCAGCCCAGAAATGTCTAGCATTTGAGAGTGCGTGAATGACAGTTCTTCACACCTAGAACTCTTATAATAGCTGGAGGTGATTCTACGTAGACACTATAATCCAATTTAGAAATGGATTAAAACAAATTGGTTTCATTGTGCAACACCTAAACAAATACCTCAAGAACCAGTTCCTGGCTGGGATGGTGGCCACAGTATCTGATGATAGCAAATTGGAAGCAAACATAGGAATCCATGGCACTGTGTTTGCATTTGTTACATTTCCATGGTAGCTTTGCTAGTTCTGATTCTCTAAATTCCCAAACTGTATTTCTAAATGCGCAACAGTAGTTTTCAATTTTTGCAACTCTAGAAATTTTTGAACTGAAGGAAAATGTGATTGGGGAGGTAAAAATCTTATGGGGGAACAACACCCTCATTCTGAGAAGTTTCCTTGGCAAAAGCCCCCCTCCCCCCCAAAAAAGTACATTCAAGGGGAAGATATGCAGGATCATGCAAAGTCTGGCCACCCTAAACTTTTCGACTACCTATGAATGTATTTAGTGGATTGCTGCTGCCTTTGTTGTGCCTACATTCCTCGTAGGTTTTACAAGATGCCTGTTGAATTCTAAGGCAGAAAACCACATTGACTGCATCCTTTATATTCCTTTATATGAAAGCAAGGACTCCATTACACCCATTTTGTCTTTGAAATTGCCTTTAAATGTAAACTTCACAGAGGAGAATTGAATCTGGAATAAGGCTCTTAGCAGAACACCTTGAACAAAGCAAAACCCATATGAAATAGTCAGCTGCAGAAACAATTAAAGCTGCAGGACCATACAAAAATATAATATAATAAAAATTATATAAACAATCTAGATAAAATCCTGAATAAAGTAAGGTGTTGCTTACCACTTTAGAAGGTTTTTCTCCCTGGGGAATAAAAGGACATTGAAGAGAAACATTAATACAAACGATGCTTTCATGATCATCTTACCCACTTTGCTTTTTTCTTTCCATTGCCGTTTCATAGCTGCATGCGCTCCTCTTCAGAGTCACTGAGGCTTTCATATGACTTTATATTTCAAAGCTACAGGTGGTCTACAAGTGTTGTACTTCAAAGGGTGTTTTGATTAAATGAAACAATGTTTGTGTAATATGGATCCCCAGATCTTTGAACTTTCCCCATTCAATTCATCCTACAAAAATTCAATTAGAGAAGATCAGAGGGACCCAGTGCCACCCTTAGTTTGCACCTGTCATTCAAGTTTGTCTTATCAAATAACTTCAATATAAAACCCAAGGCCAAAAACATTGTTGGGATATAATAATAACAATTACTTCCCCTTCCCAGTTTGCCAGGTATACTTTTTTCCAGGTAATAACAGCAACCACAACAGTACAAACCATTTCTGAAATGATTATAAGCATACTTTATCATCTAAATCAGAAATGGAGCACATGGGGCCACTCCAGGCTTTCTGAACTGCAACTCCCATCATCTCAATTGGCAAAGACTCCTGTAATCCCATCAGTGCAAAAGCAACATCTGAAACATGGAAGGAGCTGATGGTAGTAGAGTGATGGTTGTCTATTAAAAGCAAGGCATCTTTTCTATATTCCATAGTTGTTATAAAAGATAAAATTTCCAAGTAGTTCTGGAGCACTGTAAAAGCAAGTGAACACATTTTAATTCCGTTTTTATTCACATCTTAAATGGACATTTTTACTACTTTTTAGAGAAAAAAAATAAAGTGGCGTTTAAAACCCAGATTAACATTAAGAACAGTATGAAAAACACAGAATTGACTTGTATCTTAAAATATAGCTCAGAACCAGTGCAAACTCTGCAGGCCTTACTTTTAGAACCTCACCACATTTCTTTTACCAAAACGTAGTTTGTCTGCATCATTTCAGTTTACTTCTCTCTTTTATTTTGTCTATTTTGGATCTTAACAGTTTTTAAACTTTTTAATGCAATCCACGTGGTACTGTACTGTACTACCCGATACCAGTTGATACTTAAAGACACAAAACAAAACCAACAATAACAATGTTATAATTATAATATCATTGTTCTATAATCTAAAGCTGTTCTAAAGATAAGTAGCAAAAAACCATTTTTGCATTGATGCTTCTGAAAAATTTCAGGCTTAAGAAATCACATATTAGACTAGTAAGAACAATATGATTATTTAAAAAGTATAAACACACAATTTTCAGATCTCTGAGACAGAGCTTAGGCTAAAATGAAACCTGTATTGAATTATTCCTCTTTGCATGGAACTCAGGACACTTCTGCATTGACCATATCATGCAGTTCAAAGCTGACGTGAGGTCGCAGTGGCCATAAAGGTACACCATCAATAAACACTGCAATTCATATCAAGGGTGATACAGCCCTTTTTTTAAAAGTCCCAGAAAAGTCTGAAATCAGCCAAAGAATGGACTACAGCTGATCCATGTGTTCCCAGTTACAGAGCAAAATCAGCTCCCCAAAATGTGGAGCACATTGTGGATACCCACCCTGGCTGAAGCACAATAAAGCTCCCAAACGAGGGTTGTCAAAAATACCCCAGGGGCTTGGCTGGGTACCAAGGGGTTAATCCATTCCCTGGGAGGGGTAAGTGGTTACCTTTACTGCTGTCACTTTGTGTTTTTTTCCTATCACATATGCTCTGGAGTACTGATGCACATTTTTCCAGGAAATGGGGGGAAACTCCCTGCAAAGCAATCTGTGCCCAGGTTCCATGTTCAGTGTTCAATGTAATCACCATCTTGGCCACAAACCAGTTCTAGTCCCATCACTCTAATCACTTCTTAGTGAAACTGGTTCCGTTTGAACCAGTTCCAAGATGGATTATAGTGTCAGTGTAGAAGAGGTTTCAAGTAGAACATAACCAACAGGGAAGAAATAATATAACTTGGCTTGAACTTGATACAGGATGAGGATGGCACCTGCTGGCACTGAGTTCAGTGCATTGCAGTAAAATTACCCAAGGAAGGATGACCTTCTAAAAAGGTGTTGCTGTCTGGAAGGGTGCTCAGGGGCTGGTCTCAAACACATTCCAGGATCTGCAGTGTCCATGGCTTCACAGCCTTTGAGAATGTGCTCTCCCCCCTCCCCCCAGCATATCATGTTGGGTGTTGGCACAGCAATTTGAATTCTGTGGAGCCAATCTGACAGTGCAATGTGGTTTATACTACAGCATGCTGATGCACATCAGAGGTTTCATTGTTGACTTTCCCCACCTTTGCTTGTGTCAGATTATTGGGTTTAAAGTATGCTGCAGTGTGCCTTCATAGCATACATAGTCTAGCTGCTTAGCAATATCTTGAAGCTGCATTAAATAGTTGGTGTAGATGGCCAGAGTGCTGTTGCAATTCCAACAATATATGGTCTGCAGCATCTAGATACATGTCCATATGAACCTAGTGGCTTGATGACAGGAGTAATCCTTCCAAACTGCACTTCCTCCAAAATATTGGTCCAGAGCAACTGAAACACATCCCAAAATATGACTGGATATTATAATGAATCTACACATGGGTAGTGATAAAACAAGATATCAATAACTGAATAACAGAAAGGGAAATAATTAAATTATGGTAATTGGGTGTGCTTATTGGTGAAGAGGGCACAAGCCAGCTGTGCTCAGACACCTGCTTTCTACATACATCATTGCTCATTGGCAGGACATTGTGCAGAGAGAAAACTGGTGGTTAAGCAGAGTTAGGACCCTTTCAGCAATGTGCATATTCATCATTCTTCGAAATAATTATTCATATTTTATTTATTGATTTTGGGCCATTTTTGTTTTCTTGCTGGTAACAGCATTTTACTTATTTCAAGGATGAGAAACAAAACTCCCAAAATCCTCACCTGTATAGCCGATGGAGAGGTACACTGTAGGGTTGCCATTTTTTGATATAAGAAATAAGGGACATTTTTGGGATTTTTCGCAAAAATAAGGGACACTTCTTTAAAAACTTGAAACGCAAACATTAGGTAGAAATAGTTTTATTAACAGACTAAGATAATGATTGAAACTCACAAAAGAAACTGACTTATACCCTCTTAACAGTACATGGTATGTTTCTGCATGCTTTGTCATGCAGAAAAAACATTATTAGAACTACCTTATTTTCTCCATCTGTATTTAGTACTTGACTTTGCTGACTTTAAAAGTGCACTGTCTAAACATTAAAATAAAATAAATTTTATAAGACAGTACATCTTCATGATTATTATGTCAATAGTTAATGGTATAGTATAGTATAGTATGGGATACACAGCATTGTATAGTATTGGGATTCACAGCTAGGCCTATTTTAAGATTAACTCTCAAGCAACCAGAAACTATCTTTATCCAACATGATCCAACATTCCCCTAGGGTAATGGTTAATTAGTCTACTGCACTTTTTAAAAGTCCTGTATCGCCTCTTCCTTCCAACGGGGACACAGGCTGCCGTGCGAGTTGGAATCCCCGGGCAGGCATTGCAGTGGAAACCGCAGCGCGCACCTTCCTCTGGTCAACCCCGCCCAGTCCTGTCCTGCTAGTCAAAAATAAAGGACAGGGCCTGAAAATAAGGGACACAAATTTTAGGGCCAAAATAAGGGATATCCCTTAGAATAAGGGACATATGGGAACCCTAGTACACTGGCACTATCATTCAACAATGGATCCGAAGATCCTCACCCCGTCTTACTAATTTGCTTACATGCACTCAGTTGGCTCCATCTTTTTTTCATGGTATATATTGCTGAACACGTGAAAATTGCATCTGGTTGATCAAGGGAAATTACAAGCGAAATAACTTTTCCAGTGAATTAAATCTGCATATAGAGATCCATGGGGAACCTGGCCAAGTGAATGGGCATGGTCTGTGCTTGGCTGTTCCCTTGTTCAACCAGTCTTTATGCAGGGGTTGAAAAATAAAGAATACAGATCCGGTTGCATTTTGTGAGTATCTTCTTCGTGGGAGTGTTCCCTGTAATATTTGTCTTGTGTACTTGACAGAATGATCAAACTCTCTGTTAACACTTAATTCTATAAGTACATTCTAATTACTAAGTTGTGTTTCTCTCCTTCTTTGTCTATCTACAAATGCTCTTCATACATTTATAGATACAGGTCAGTTCTGATAAATGTATTATTCATCTCATAAATCACCAAAATATCCCTCCCTTTAAAAAGACTGCTGTGTTTGCTTATTGCTTTGATAATATTATAAAAACATACATACATAAGAGCATATATGACAGAAAGGCCTTGGGTAGGAGGGGAAAAGGCATTGCACTTAATAAGCAGAACAGCATAAATGTCACTTTCATAAGTTAATATTAATGCTCTCCTAGAAAACTGGGCACATCAGAGCTAAACACAATAGAATGCTGAAATGAAGAGATGCACACAAGCGAACAAAATGGTTCTGAGGATAACACCACTGGTTGCAAAAAGAAAAATCCATTGTATTTAATCGTCTTCCATTTAGATTAAACTACCAACCAATCACCCTATTCAGAATGCACAATGGCTTGTTAATACAGCAGCCTATGATCAGAGTAAAGGGAATGTGATGTATTGTCTATCATATAAATGCATTCTGTATAAAATGATTTGAAAAAAATAATAAAATAAAAGTAGCCAAATGCAAGACAGAAAATCCAAAGATAAGTATTTACGATGGTCCTACTTGCTAAAACCATGTCCAGGGAGTCTGTTACCTTAGGTATTTGAGGATGACCTCTCTTAAAGATAGAGGAAGAGTAATATGGCATGATTTATGGAAGCAGATTAGTGAGGTGATTATTTCAGTCAGGAAAGGTGTCCTTTCTGATAATAGCCCTGTCAAGTTTCTCCTTGTGCTGCTGAACAGAAATATATATTTTGCATGTAAGTTTTACCAGCTTCATTAGCAGTGAAATTAAGAGGTTTAATGCTTGGGTCACTACCAATGGAAGGCACAATTGTCTGGGTAATCTGGATTGAAATATATGAACCAGAATGTCTTTAAATAAAGACATGCTTGTGAGGGAAATTCTTTCATGTCAGTCATGGAAACAGCTGTCAGTAGACCTTGCCACTTGGTTTTGCTATTGTTTTTAAGAGAGATTTTCCTATCACTAAAGAGAAATGATACCACAGCAAGGTGAAGAAGCTTTCATGAGGTTTTGTCCAAAGTGTGTTTGTCCTTGAAGAGGAATATAAAAAGATAGAGGATCTTTGTAAAGGAAGGAACAGTTTTGCATTGTTGGAAAAGAATGGTCACCTGCTTGTAAGGTTTAGTTCTACCACATTAATTGATGTCTTCAAACAAATCATTTTGATCTAGGGAATACTCATATGAAACTCTCATTGAATTTTATATGATCAGCTTGAGAAGCTATAGCCACCATAGTCACAGGAATCACAGTGATTCTTTTACCTTATCACATATTTAGGGGAAAGCTTATAGGAGCAAAAGCTTTCGTACACATGCTTAAGAATTGGATGAACTCATGGCACCCAAACATTAAATTCACCTTTACTGTCAGCCAACAATCTGTCAATTATCTTGATTTAACCATCTATAAAGATAGGAACTCACTCAAAACTCGCACATACCACAAACCTACAGATCGTAACAGCTTGCTACATTACAATAGCTTCCATTCCCACTCTCTAAAAAACAGTCTTCCCTACTCCCAATACATACGTTTATAAAGGAATTCTTCCTCTCTCCATCATTACCACCAAGATGCAGATATCCTCACTAACAAACTTTTAGACAGAGGATATCCCTCCCACATTCTGAACTCTGCCAGGCATAAAGCCAACCTCATCAACAGATCAACATTACTCAATCCTTCCACTAAACAACCTTCCACACGCTTAATCTGGCCTCTGACTCTCACACCACACTCATCTCAAATTGTCAACATAGTAAAAAAACTCTGGCCTATGGTTTCACCCATCATGGGACTGGAATTTCCACCTCTCAATGCCCACAAACGCTCTGAAAACATAAAAGACCTCCTAATACACACAAACCATATGGTCAGAACGCAGACTCCCGCACATAACCCTGGCACTAAACCTTGTGGGAACTGCAAAATTTGTAAACAAATCAACAAATCCACAAGCATAACAAACAAGACCACTGGCAGGGTTCTCATGTTAAGGGATGAAATCACATGTGCCCATTCAGGGATAGTATATTGTTTGGAGTGCATATGTGGCCTCCATTATGTGGGACAAAGTTCCAGACCCCTAAAAGTGAGAGTGGGTGAACACAAATCCAAAATTCGTAGTTCATCTCAAGAGTCCACACTTTACAAACACTTCCTACAACATAATCACCCTCCAGATAGCTTTAGTATCTATGGCTTACAAAGGGTTAATCCCTCACCACATACTGATTTAACAAAACAATTACTCAAAGCTGAAAAGAAATGGGCCCTGTTGTTAACCTCTGAAACGCCCTGCGGTTTGAATGACTCACTTTCATTGCAGCAGTTATTACTTCAATTCCACACACCTGTGAATCCCCTATATCTCTGTCCTGCTCTCCTTTCCTCTTGCTGCACCCAGCCTGATGGATGATCTTCAGTGATACCCTTTGAACTTCTCTCCCTGGTATGTTTACCTTAACCCTTTCGCTGTTCTTCTTTGCTCTTTGCTGTGTAACCCTCATTGACCAGCCCGGCATCTGTATTTTATTATGATTATATTGTATTATTATAGATTGTGTTTGCAAAAGCGACGCGCCCCGAAGAAGCATCTACGGACGTGAAAATGGCGGACCATCCTTGGCGCCAGGAGAACAATTAGCCGTTCGGCCCTGTCCCGGCTCTCCTCCTCATTGGTGGGTCCAATTGTGCTCTTACCTGAGCCCCCACAGCACGACAGGTCGCTCACGTTATTTTCACTTGCCTTGCGGCTTCCTTTCCGGCTTCTCCGGCAGGCTCCCTCCCGAACGCGGCTGCCTCCACCCAGCACTGCGGCTCGGGTTTCCTCGCCGCGCAACATTGCGGGGGGACTCTTTTCATTTGTGCCGCCTAAGTGAACCTTTTGGAACTATAATTTACAGTGGAATCACCTCCCCTTTACATGGACTTTCATTCATCCAGGTGCTGTTATCTATCTTTGTGATACAAACTGAGTATTTACTGCAAGTTACTAACATCTTAAGCTGTGTGTTTATATGAGAGGCGCGCATGTTCTTTGCTATTGTGTAACACACATTTTTGATGCATATCTAAATAGATATTTTCATACCATTGTGTATAACATTAATGTTGCCACTCATTGTTCTATATATTTATTTGTATCCTTCCATACCACTGGATAGTGTGTTTGCATGTAACCAGTGAGCCTGTAGCATTGCTATTGTGGTTCTCCCCTTGCTTTTTGCATTTGTAAGCCCCCATGCATTATTCTATGGTTCTATGGGGGTCTGTCAGCTGTGAATTCTTGCATAGCAGGGGGTTGGACTTCAAGGTCTTGGGTTTCTTCAAATACTACCATTTCATGAACTTCTTTCTAAACCTCATAGTATGGAATTGAAGTTTTTCCTCATCTTTCTTACTGATACCCAGCTTTCTTTTTTGCCAGAAAGCTCACCTGATTTTGATCCACCTAGTTTCCATTTTGTTCTCCTAATGCTCTCCATGGAGCCAAAGACACTTTACTACCTGTGGCAGAGGACAAGATGTTTCCTCCTCTAGCACACACAAGGAGAATGGCAGCTGAATATTACTTCACAATTGCAATGGACTAAAATGTTCTAACACCCCCACCCCCCAGCAGTGAGCAGAACAGGTGGGGTTGGGGGGGGGGGCTGGGAAAACTATGAAGCTGATTCTAATTTTTTAATAAAAAAATCTTCCTATCCCAGTTGCTTTATTCTGCCTAATGGTAGGGTTGGCTTTGGCAATGGTGCTAAACAAGTTCCCCATGCTAGTTTTGTTTCTTCTGTTGCAGTTGCTATCATTGATAATGTTGAAGGCAAAAGGAAAGAAGAAATGATGTATTATTATTATAATAATTATTTGTATTTCTATTTATTTATAGCCTCCTTTATCTCTCCTGAAGGAGACTCAAATTGGCTTAACATAAAAGCATTAGCATACATTTTAAAATATACAACTATACAAACCTTAAAACAGAATTAAATATAAACCATAAAAATATAAACCATTAAAAACCACATGCCCCCCTGAACTGATCTTTAAAACCACCTTTAAGAACCTGTCACAATAAAAATGGAGCAGAATGACTCAACCAAGGAAGACATGGCCTGGCTTTGCAACTTTGGATAGGACTGCCAATAACAGGATGTCTTGGAGGTCTTTTGATCACAGAGTACCATAAATTTAAATAACAACATCAAAGAAACGAGTTTATCATATGAGGCAGGCTAACTGCCATTGCAGCTGGAATATCATCATGTTCATCTGCTACTGTCCCCTCTTCCCCCAATTCTCTTGTCTCTACCTATTGATGGGTAAAACCCACCAATAACTCCTTATCCCACTATATTCCCACTACCTATCATACTGCAATGGATCCTTCCCACTTCTGTGCTGCCAAGCTGGTGGTCATGTGACATATGTGGGAAGCATTCTCATCCTTCCTTTCACTATTCCCAAGGTGGCTACTTTGCCTTTATTTTATACATCTCTTTGCTGATTTTTAAAAATGTCTGAATGGCACAATTGTGCTAATAATAATAATAATAATAATAATAGGCATGCTAGGTAGGGAATAGTACAGAAAGGTCAGGTTATGAGAGTGTGCAGAAGACTGGAAATAAATTGGCAAACTGGTGCATTGGAACTACTGAAAGGAGGTACAATATTGGAAAGGCTCAACTTGATATGCATACATTATCAATACTAACTCAACTGCTGAAGTACAGTGGGGTTTGTGTGATAAAGTCCTTAAAATCTAGATAATTTTGGATTCCCACTCCCAGCATTTCTTATCATTTGGACTGTTGCTTAGGGCTTCTTAAAGATACAATACAACAACACTTGGCAGATTATATGGTTCCCATCCATGCCATAGAACCACATCTTTTTCATGTCCCTTGTCTTACTGGGTTTTCTGTATAAACTGTCTTTCTGGACAGAAATGCCTATAATACCATATGTCTTTATTGAGCAGATGCCGAGCCAGAGAATCGACAAGTGTCTTCCAATGCTAATTACTATATTTGTATATTCAAATAATATACTGGCCTATCTGTGTCAGTCTTTCAACTGAAAATGAGTACATCTTTATGATAATCTTCTTTCCTTAACCTGTTATTGTTGAGAAATATCTAGCACCAGAACAGAAGAGCTTACTAAAAGCAATTTAACTGTCTTTAGTGAAGCTTATAGCTCGACTGATCCTAACTTCATTTACTCAGAAGTAAGTGTCCCCTAGATTGCAGTGCAGTTAATTTTATCATAAGCTAACACAACATTGAATTGAAGCTTTACTTTTATGCTGAAAAGAAAGAAAACATATAACAGTACAATATCAGGCAAATTTATAGAGTCAATCCAAATGAGTGCACTAGGGCTTACTCCCAGGTAAGTGTAAGTAATGAAATGCAATTGCAATTGTCCAATAAGAGCAGAATTCCCAAGCATTTTTACCTATACCAGAAGGAGGGGAGAAAAGCCATTTTTACTTCTGATTTGCTAGAAAGGTAACAAATAAGCCAGTAAAGATGTCTTTCTGTTTATCTACCTTTCTCTCTCACACTGTTTCTCACAATCTCTTACATACATATTTTTGTGCCTATAATAAAGTAAGAAAATACAGTTAAGTAAGGGAACATTTTGAAATAGCTGATTATAAAGAATGAACTACCAGGAATTCAATATTTTCCCCATTGACCAGTGTGTTACTGAGTCACGTTATGACTGTCAACCTCCTCACAAAGGCGGTGCCCTTTAAGGGGCATGGGGAACCCATCACCCCACATCTTGCAACACCTGACTCATCCCATGCTGCCACCTTGGTGGCATGTGCCAGTTCCTTGATAGTTTTACGATGGAACATTGCTGGAAGTTCCTGTGTGTCATGGGATTTGAGCTTGTGAGCTCTGTTGTAAAACTATCAGGGAACTGGTGCATGCTGCCAAAAACAGCTCAATGTGTTGAGGTCATAAATATTAACCAGGAAAAGGGAAATAATCTCTTTTGCAGCATAACTAATGTTTTGGTTATTTTTCCAGATACAAGGGTGTAGAGAGTGGAGGAAGAATTGCACATATCCCAGCATTGTGCTCTGCAGTGGGTGTTGAGGCAGCAATGAAGTTGCTAAAAGGGGAATGTATTTTGTACTACCTGCAGCTTGAAATTGTAATACAGTGTCAATTATATGGTAGAATGTATAACCATTGTTAGGAAAATTAGAGAGCAAATTTAAATTATTTTATTTGCTTTACTTTGTAATCATTACTTTTTCTTATTTCTCTCCTTTTTTACATTGTTTTTCTTTTTCACCAAATTAGATTTTTAAATTATCTAATAATAACCTTATTTTTTAAAAAAGATAAAGAAAGAGAAGAAATGGAACAATTAAAAATATCAGTAACTTAGAAGGCCGTAAGCCAGAAGTTCACTCAGAAAAGAAAACAAGCAGAAAAGAAAACAAGAAAACAAGCAATAATCTCTCTCTCTCTCTCTCTCTCTCTCTCTCTCTCTGTGTCTGTGTGTGTGTGTGTGTGTGTGTATATATATATATTATCCCTAAGTGGCTAAGTCACTTAATGCATCCTATGTTAACTGCCCACCACTAGCTTTTTACTTGGCAACACAAATTAATTGCATCAAAGTGTCCCCTAAGTTTTTTCTTCTCTTTAAAAATTAATACAAATGAAGTTGTATGCAATGTTTTTATTCCAGCTCTGACAAATAGTCCTTATAAAGATTTGTAGCTGTATTTCTAAATAAATAACAGAAATGAAACAAAACAAAAATTAAATAATCAATTATTTCACATTAAAAATAAACGTGTATGAGAATCTTAATTCTCATCAATTCCAGTATTTCTTTTTAATTATATTTGCTTTTTAACATTTCATTCACACACAGAGAGAGAGAGAGAGAGAGAGAGAGAGAGAGAGAGAGAGAATGCTCTTACTTTGTAACTAATCCCCTATTTTAGGAATGTTAGCAAAATAAATTAAAAGAACAAAATTTAAAGATACGCTTTATAATTGGGTGATCTAGTGTCTGATATTCAGAACTGTTATAGGCAAATGCTTATTTATGGAGGGAAAAGGTTAATTTCAGAGAAACTTGAAACAAATACTCTAAAAAACAAAACATGGCTTTTAATAAAGAGAATTATAACCCATTAACAGAGATTGTATCTTTGCTTTCTTTACCCATTAAAATCCATATTTGTCACCAATGACTGCTATATTTTGTATACTTTTTGTATAATAAAGTAAAGCATAACTGGACATAATACCTAAATGTAGGAATTGGGACTCTAAAGAGAAATTGCAATAAATTAGTACTAAGGGACAAATGTTTCCAGGGATGTCCATTCAAAAAACAGAATTGATTAATTATTAAGTAAGGATAATAATGCAAAATTTTTACTCTGAATTTGAGATCTTATACAAGAAATGAAAGATTTGTTAAGGCCAAAATCAACTGATACATTCAGCAATGTAATTCATATCAGCAAATATGGGAAGGGGCATTACAGATAGGATTTTAAAATAGATTTTTGGGAAAAGTAAACCCAAAAGCTTTAGGGTTGATCTGAAAAGGGGTGGCATCAAATGCAAAACAAAATTAAAATTCTAGTTCTCACATGTAGAGAAGAACAATGGAATACCAAAATCATTATTGTCCATGACATCATATATCCCATTTCAACATATAGTTTTGAAAAGAGGCCAACAAAGAAACCTGATAGAAAGAAAATCAAGTCAAAGTCAACTTGACAACTAATGATAACAATCAAACAAAACATGTGTATACTTTTCTGGGACTAAGTCACCTTTGATAAAATAGCAATGTGTGCCAGTGGACACGTATAATCAAATATGCAACACACAATAAGACCAAAATATAACAAAGTTTTAAAAACAAAGAAGGGAAAAAATCAGTATTGAGGCTGAAAGTTAAAGACAAAAATGTTTTCATAGTAACTGCAATAACATTTTAGAATTGATAGATAGAGAGATAGATAGATAGATAGATAGATAGATAGATCCTAAACCAAAGTCTAAGGCTAAACCTAAGCCTAACCCAACTACTTTTGAAATTTGGTCTAACTTGCAATATGGGCTCATTTGTGACCAAAATATAGCATTTGAAGTAATGGGCCTTGTTTCAAATAGGAACAAATTTTTGCACACAAATCCTGGAAAAGGTAACTTTTGGGGACTACACCTCAGTCTTATCCTTTTTGGGGTAGTTCAAGAATCACTTGTTTTAATGTGATATGCATCCTTGGGCACATCTACACTGACCACTTAGGACAGTTTGGAGCTTGTTTGGGAGAGACCAGTTTTCATGTGTGGATGATTAGATTGTCATATAAAGAAAAAAGAAGGAGATTACATTAAGCACAGAAGGTGGCCTTGAGCCAGTTCCAATATTTCTTCCAATTTCCGGACAAGATGCACACCATTGCTCTGAAGGCATAAGAGGTGAAAAAAAGGGGTGAAAGTGATAGCAGTTCAATCATATAGAAACTCAAAGGTTCTGTCCCTATGTATTAATAAATGTACACTAGACCATTAAATGATCCAACTTGATCTGCAACTCCCAAATGACCCAGTCATTATGGCTGATGGTTTGAGGTTGTGGTGTTTGCCCTATAAAACACGTGGCAGGTCAAATATTCCCCACTCCTAAATTGGTGGACAGCTTTGTTAGCTCATGGTTATAAATAACAGGGAGATTGCCTGTACATAATTGTGATTATAACCTAATCCACAAACTGTACATGTAAGGAACAGATAGGGTCCACACATAAGAAACATGTTTCTATAGATATCAGCCATTTTTGCATCTTCACTCTGTGATGGTCATTTGACATCAGGTCAAGTCATGTCAAGAAGTCTTAAATTTTGTAGAAAGCTGGAAGAAAGGCTATGTTAAATAACTAGATTTTTAAATTAGCAGACTAAAAAGGTCACATACTTATTAACATTTATTCTCATCACATTATGCAACACTGCATCATGTTCCCATTTAACCATTTCCACGAGTGTTTGTTGTACTGATTAGGACATTAGGTGAGACTGGGAACTCCAAGATCTTGCTCTCACTGAGCCTTAAAACTCACAAATTAATTTAGGCCAGATGCTACCACCCCCATTCTACCTCAATCTGACACAAGAACATTGTTGTGAGGATAAAGTGAAGAAGAACAAAGCTAAATATCCTACCTTGAACTCAATGGTGAATCAAAGCTATCGGTCTGCTGCCCTCTTATGATGTCTGACATCTTCTGCCTTATAATTTTCTCCTTTGCCTAATGAACTGCTGCATGATGTAGTCATTTGCGTAGTTGTTGGACAACAACTTATCTTGGAGTTGCTGGTGCTCAGCTGCTGAGGCTGCTTTCATTCCAGATAAAAATTGTCAGAAGATTGTTTTTCCTCTATGTAACAAAATTTAAAAAGTCTGTTTCTGGTTTGAAAGTGTTCTTTTCTGTTTAATTGTGTGGTGCTTACATTGAAAGTAATTGTTATACTCCAGAAATTTCATTTTTGTGGCTGCCACAAACTATATTGAACTGGTTGAGAATCTATGAGATATTTATTGAAAAACTATAGCCAAATGTGTTTTGCAGTTTAATAATGATAGAACCAATTAGGAAATGACATTTATAATCCAGAAACAAAAATTGTGTTGTATAGCATAAGGGTGTGCAATTTGGAAAACATCTTTTTTGACAGTACCCAGTTCCATTTTTTGGGAACTTCCCAATATCAGGAGGGGCAAATGCAATTTTTCAGACCAGCAGCCAACAATTCCAGATGCAATCTGGCCATTGGTGGCAATGGGTTGACTTCTTGGGCTTCTCTTTCTGTCATCTGTAGGGCTATTGGGAAAAAATGGCCACAGTAGGACAACACATTTACCACTGCCAGCTCCCCAAGTTTCAAAACATTTCACTCATTTGCTGATTTTTAGGAAATTCTTAAAGTTTCAAGAGACAAAATGTCATCTAAAACAAACCCAAAGAGGTATCCCCTGGAATTTCTCCACATCAACAGTAAGGAGCAGCAGCAGGGAAGGTCATCATTCCTGTTGAATAATGGGGAATTAAGGAAAAGAGTATTAAATGTCAAATTATGTAATATTTTACAAATTAAGCACCAAAACACAATATTTTACAACAAATCGACAGAAAAAGCAGTTCAATACTCAGTAAAGTTATGTAGTAATTACTATGTTTATGAATTTAGCACCAAAACATCGTAATGTATTAAAACAGCTGTGGATCCAGGTGGGAGGCAGACTGCATTAAATAATACAGACTGTTGGATGAGCGAAGGTTGCATAAGCTGGATTCTACTGCATTAAATAAATTTACTTAAATTGCCAAAGGAAAATAGAGGCAAAACATGATTCAATGCGGCAACGGTACTGAGAGATACAATGAACGAAGCTAGTAGCTAGCACATGATCTCTCTCTCTCTCTCTCTCTCTCTCTCTCTCTCTCTCTCTCTCTCTCTCTCTCTCTCTCTCTCTCAACAGCTAGAACACAACAGGAAAATAGAGGAGCTTGCCCCAGTATTTATAAACCATCTTGGCTAAAAGACACATGAGCAGCTTTCTTCTGATTGGCTCAGGCAGCAGGGCTCACAAGAAAACTCCATGTGCACATGTGACTGCTGTTTAGCGTGTAGCCAAAAGAAACCAAAAGCAGCCATGCTCAGCCACCACATGTTTACTTGTAGCTGAATAAAATTGAGCCTCCCTGCCCATTCTGTTACATGAGATTTGGTGCCTGAAAATGTAGGATCATCCAGTGCATACCCTTATAGTGTAAGGCAAATGAAACAAAACAATATCTAATATTCTGCTTGCAATGTATGCCTTTGTAAGTAGCTTTATGTATCTGCAAAATTGAATTGAGTAGTTTCACAATGCTCATATTCAATTAGAGGCTGCTGTGACATTACAATATGCAGATGTTTGTTGAACAATGGAAGCAAGTAGATTGAGAGATGAACCATGTCCTGATGTGTAATGTAATCCGATGTATAATGGGCTCCTTAATGTACATCTGGATGCTAGAAGTGTCCAGATGTACACAACAAGAAGGTCCAATGTGGATCATAAGTGCCCAGTGCCTGTCATCTTAGTGCCTTACCAATGCCCAGAACACATATTTGCAATTCACTAACAGGGTTTTGTTGCATTTCTGAAATGTGGGTATGGTCAAGTTATGAAAAATATAGGATTTTTCTCCAAAATGTATACAGTTGGCCTTCCATACATGAGTTCTGCATTCATGGATTCAAGCAACCATGGCTCAAAAATAGTAAGAAAAAAACCCCTTAGGCATTTATTTGAATTGTTTGCACTTTCATATAAGAAAATTCATTTTTCTACATCATTGAGTGTAATAGTATTGCAATATCCATGGGTTTTAGTATCCATGGGGGGGGGGTCTCGAAACCAAACCCCGATAGATACTGAGGGCTCACTGTATATTCTTTAACAGTTAACAGTAGCCATAGTGATATTTAAAGGCCAAATAAATATATTTATGTATATTGGAGAATAAGTATTTTAATAATAATTTAATCAGAGTCATGATTTCCTCTGAAATTACAAATCTATGTAAGTTGTTCAGATTGTTATCTCTCCGCAGCATTGTACTGCTTGTTGATGCCAGCAGTGTAGGCTTGGTGATAAGCAGAAGTTATGAAGCTTCTTGGATAAATCAGGACACTGAGTCGTCTGTACAAAACAACACTTTTTACTCACAAAACACAATCCACCTCTCACCGACATACAATCTCCCAACACACGGCAAGAACAGATAACACAGCTTTTATAAAAAACACTGAGGAACTTTCGTCACTGCCCATTCTGCTGGTTAACTCTTTCTGCACCAGCAGTGTATATTGCATCATATCCTCTTGCACAGCAGCACATACATATCTATAAATAACTACAATACAATCAATCCATTTCAACTCTGCTCCCATGTCAAAGCTTAGGGTTGCAAAAGTTATACATTTCTTTATAATGTCATGACATTACTACTCAAATATTTAATCCTGTTAAGGGTTTATATGTGTTTTGAAGGTAAAAAACCAAAATAAATGGCAGAATTATAAGCTGTTAAAGATGTGTACTGTAATGAGGAGGGTATCGGGTAGACTGTGATGTATATCTACATTTACACATGGCTTCTATGGAAATGAATTAACAGACATGGGACTTTGGGATTTTTTTATGTCTTTAGAAAAAGCTTTAAAAAGATAGGTCATTCTGTGCTTGCCTTGGCTTGATTTCCCAGCCAGAGAAAAATATTCAGAACAACAATATGAGGGAGCAACTTTGAAAACTAACCACACAGACTTTAAAAATGGGAAAACCTGTTCTTAAAATATATGGATGTTTAAGATCTGATTGTCAAATATTTCATTCAACTCCTGTGTTAGGAAATGTTTTCTTTTTCCCAGTGTAATTTGTCTCTCTGAACTCTTTATACAGAGAATGTTGTCTTTCTCAGAGGTCTGGCGCTTAGTTGTAGTAGAAGATAATAAGGGGGGGAAGCCATTATTACATATGACTATATGAAAAATACTATTATATCACTGCGCAATAGGCTACAAAGGGTTCATACACATCATTAAAAGAATCAGGGATCTTTTGATTTTAATTGTAATTGTAATCCTCTCCACCGAAGCCTCAAATGCACTGTTTGAAATCTAGCAGGGATGTGAGCTTCCACAGCAGCCACTTTATGTTTGGGAGACATTAAAAGGTGTAATCCAACTGAAATGTAAATCACTGTTCTTGAAAACAAATTACAAATGAAGATAACAGGGTGGCCTTTGCAGCACAAAAGCATCCGAGAATCTATTGGAGGCCGGCTTCTTTCAGGTCCAAATTGCAGCCGCCCCTGTTATCATGGGTAATAGGGTGCTGCTAAGGCAGGTTGATTGCAAGTCTGTGGTAAACAATCCTTTCAGCCCTGAATAGAAACAACATTAATCAATAGAATTCAAACATCGCCACCAAGGGAAAAGGCCAGCCCTGCCTTGTTGCTTTAACTCGCAGTAAGTGGTCAAAGTGTGGCGCTTGCTTGTTGAAACACTCACAGTTCCTCCGTCGCAATCAGCACTGCACTTGTGTGAAAGCCATAATTGCAAACTCTACCTACAACATATAATGAATACTTTACTCACATTCCGGTCAACCCAATCAAAATGCAGGTCTGGTGTTTGCCCTCAGGAAAAAATCCCATTGGAAAATGTTTTTTTTAATTGGTCATGTCTGTTTTGTGTTCTTTAGGCTTATCTTCATTTGGAATAAGAGTAGGCAACTGTGGTTGAAAGGTGGGGTGTAGCTATGGCCAGCATGGACAAATGAAAGCATTGCCCCCAAATGAGAATTCTTACTCCTGAATGGCATCTTACTGGTTTCTAGCATTCAGTAGGCTTTTTAGAAACACAACTTCCCAAGAAATGGAGTAAAGTTACCAAAAGAATGCTAACATATGACATGTAAGGGTTCTCAGTGTGAACTGCTTTCGGTGTCCCACATCCTGCAACACTAGAAATTGCAGACTAGAATGAAAATTTCATAGGAGCACTCATTGAGTACTTATGGAGTGCAATTCCTTCATTTTGTCATCCTTATAGTAACACCTTGTTAAACATCCATTCCTGGTTTTGAAAAATCTGGTTTTAAAAATACCAGTCATCCTCTTTATTGGCGGTTATGACTTTTGTGGATTTGATCATTCACAAATTTGATTTAAAAGGTTCTTTCTAGGAATCTCTATGTCCTCCATTGTGACTCTGTGGTCAACATCCTTCAGTTGGAGGATCTAGAGATTTCTAGCGAGAGCGCCCCTCTAGGAATCTCTAGGTCCTCTAATTCATTTCTACAGTTATCTTCCAATGGAAGTTGACCATAGAATCACAATTGAGGACACAGAGATTTCTAGAGAGGTATTGTCTCTCATACAAAACAGTATTTTCTTTATTTGTCTTTATTTTTCACTTTCATGGACGAGGTCCTGTGCCCTAGACCTCAGTGATTGTGGTCTTTACTACATAGTGCAACAAGGAGAAATGCCACTTTTAGAGGCTTCCAGTGAAGGCAATGCAGTCTTGGAGGAGGGGGATACTTTATGGATTCTGAAGAGGTTGAGTATAGCGTACATTGAATTCTAATTGTACAGTATTCTAATTCATTAACAAGAGACCAGCTGATATATGAGAAATTTGTCTAGAAAAACATCTTAGATATTTCAGCTATGGGGTTTGATAGTTGAAGATGCTAGCCTTCTATTCAAATCATTAGTTTTCAGTGATGCACATAAAAATGTTTCCTTGGGGATTTTTTAATAGTTTATTTAAAAAGGTTTCCAACAAAACTGGACATCTTTGTTCTCAAAGGGATGTGCTACAATTAAGCTGTATTGTACCTTTTAAAAGCTTCTCATTCTAATGATGAAGACCATTCATAACTCTTGATAAGCACACTGTTTTAATGTGTTTTTCCATTAATACGACCAATTGTAAAACGATTGTTAAGTTTCATGAGACAATATGCCTACAAGGAGGAATATATGTAACATGAGATGGGAACATGCTGCAGTGGTAACTTTGTACTTCTCTTGCAATTTCTTTCAACCTTTAAATAAAAAAACTTTAAAAATAAATTAACAAGCAAGATAAAATCCAAGCATACATATTTACCAGGCAAAAAAATAGTGCCATGGATGAAGTTTGCAGCCAGCACAAATTGGTAATAAATTGAGCAATCTGAGATGCTATTGCAGTCAAGAGTGGCATGAGACACAATTATTCATTTGTGCAAAAGAAATGGGGAGGGGGGATATTCTGACATTATCTCCTGCTGCCCTCCCCACAGCAACCCTACAAGTGATAATAATCATAAACCTAAGCTACATGATAAGGCCTACTTTCTTGGTCCATTAGGAAACAACACATCCATTGTTGCTTTGCATGTGGAAAGGCTGCAAATGGTACACCATTGAGGCACAGTGATGTGGGAATCATTCAATGCAACCCAACCCTGCAACAGGTGCCACTGTGAGACATTTTAATTGATCTCATTTGTTAACTTATACCTGTAAATTGTGCGGCTTATCATCATGGAACAAGCAATGGAAACTCGAATTTGTCACTGAATAAAGATAGCAAAACGAGATCTTCGAATGAGCTAGTCATATAGTTTTACTGGCTTCATTTCACAACAGTACATTAGATGGAAAGCAGATACTCGGGAAAAAGCAAATTACACGTAGGCCTCTTGTTTCTTTATGTTACATTGACACAAAACAAGGTTCAAAAGGTACTGTCAAGAGGACAACACATGTTATAGTTTCCTTTTCTAAGAAGGGGGTGGCGGGAAAGAGAGTCAGCCAGTTACTTCTGAAGTTGTGAAAGGGTCTCTGTTACTAAGAACTAAAATGAATCTTTAGTCTTATCTGAAGCCATAGAAGATTGCAATATATGTTATCATGCCGGATGTACCATTAAAAGGAGAATTACAGAGTTGATGTGTGAGAGCCTTGCATATATAATGTTCTCAGATTTCATAGAACAAAGATTATATCACTCACAAAAAGCAGCCCAAACCCACAATGCTTTAAATCATGAAAAGGTATTATGTTAAGTTCTGGTGATATTAAACTGATTGAATTGGCTGCCTGTTTATTTCCTGGCCCAAGGTTGTGTGCTGGGTTCAACTTTTAAATTCCAAGCACTTTGGGATTTGATTATATGGACTGCCTGTGCCCATATCAGCCTTCCTGTGCCTTAAGATCAACCAGAGGACCAGTTGAAAAGGGCTGGAGAAATAGATGCATTGTCCAAAGCCTACTTAGTGGTGACTATATAGAAGACAATATCCATAAATTCATTTGGATCTGTCATTATGAATTTTATTAATAGTTATTTAAAAAACTGATGAAGATTTTGTAATTTCTATTTTTGTTGTTTATCTTGTTCCCCAGATTAATTTTTATGATTACTTTTAGGAGGCTCATTCACTTTAATGAGTGTTGTTTTTTAAAGATTTTGCTACATTTATTTGGCAGTTTACATTTTCTTATGATGAAGAAAAGCCTGAATAAATATATTAGCCTGCCTCATATTCCTCTCCAATCCATTAAAATCAATGGGATTGACCTATGTGTTAACTGTCCAATCAACAATTGATTAAATAGTTCTATTCAAATAGGGACTAACATATAGGAATTAGACTATTATAAATACCAGTTTAATTCTGCAGGGGGAATGTTTTGTTCAGAATGAAGGTTATTAAAGGATTATAAAAAATAAAACCTTTTTCAGCTATGTTACAAACTGTGATTAATCCTAAAGCTAGTTTTTAGTTAAAAGAAATTGCTCCTAGATAGGATTCCTTGTGGCTTCCTGGCAAGCATGATAAATACAGAACAATTGTTTACTATGGATGAAAAAGACACTGAATTGTAAAAACAAAACTGTGGATAATACTCATATATGAGGACAGGATATAGGATGGCTGAAATTCAGTATTGCATTTACAGATCTGTTACCTCAAGTTATGTATATATAACTAATCTATATTCAGAAACACTACATGGTCATGTTCATGGCACTATTGTCACGCCCGGGAATGCCATTCCTAACAGCCATATTAAATAAATGAAGTTCAGCTGGTGGTTGAGCTGCAGGAGGAGGATGTTTCCAATCTTATGATTGTCTTATAAAATAGGCTGTGTGATGTGGGGTGGGAAGGAAATGTCCAGCCCAAATATGATATTTAGATACTCATATGTAACTAAGTAGCCAATGTAGTATTCCAGTTGATATTAAGTTATAACCATGAAAGCCCTTAGAAATAGGGCTCTGAAGAGTTTATCCCAAAATCTTGGAAATTTCTTGCCAGTCAATAGGACCATTAACAGCTAAACATACCAATATTTTATTTAGTTTTCTAAGTTTCAGAGTTTTCTTTAACCTGTTCTAAAGCAATCAGTGCCAAGATTTTTGAAAATTGAAAAAAACACAATGGTGTGTGTGTGTTGTATTAAAAACTTTAAAAAGTTTTTTTAATAGCCATGTGAACTGGAGAATTTTAGCAGTTATACTTCAATTTTCCTACTTCTATTTGAAAACTTCAAAGAAATAACCAACTTAGAATATCAAAGGGATCTTGTAGCATCTTAGACACCAAGGGATGCATCTGAGGAAGAAGACTTTGTCTATGAAAGCTTATGCTGTCAACTTTATTCTCTGAGTTTCTAATATATGCTAGATCTCTTTGCATTGCACTTGTAAAGTTAGTTAAATATAAATGTTAGGTAATGGGTAATTTCCCTAGCTCTGCTAATGAAGCAACAGTTGGTTGCTTGTATACAGTGTTTTTTAGGTTTCTGCGGAGAAAAAGAAAGTATATTAAATATCTAGTGTTTTATTTTTTTTCAGCATTAGGAACCCTGTGTTTAAAAAGGATGAGATGGCTGGAATTCTGTTTAAAACTCTCTAAGAAGGGATATGGAAATTATGAGTGTTTGGCACTGTACTCCTGATTACACAGTTGCATTTTTGAGATCCATGTGCAATTACCCGTTTGTTATTTTATTCTGATTTCCTAATAAATCACATCACTGTATTTTCTCATATCCATCATCAACGTATCTGCCTGGAAGACAAAATGGATCCAATTATTAATCAAGGCCAATGGCACCCACTCTGATACGAGGCACCATGTTTCAACTGTCAGGTGGCATCCATCCAGTCCCTCTTTGTCAGCAGTAAAGAAAATGAAATTGGACTAATATGAATTTCACTTCTGCCCTGATTAAAGGCCTACATTTTCCTAAGGCACCGCCTGACCAGGTCTTGACTTGTGAGATATTCAATGTTCTTGTAATGTCATTCGGACGGGGTGCACTTGTCTCCTTAGGTCATTGTTCTTCAGATTCACTTGTTTTACAAGGAATATAGGCTAGAAAATCTAGACTTCCTTTGGGGTGTTAATTAAGAGGAGCATCCAAAATTAATCAGCAAATTCACTAGGGCGAAGGGGAGCTGTCTGAAGGCCTCGATATAAAAATGTGCTTCTAGTACAGAGAAATGAGCCCTTGGCTATTGACAAAGAGAAAACAACTGCACAGACGGCAATCTGACATAAACATTCATATATGTATACAATTTTACATTCATTTTTCTTGTCAGCTTGTCAGCTCTAATTATAAAGGTTGATTCGCTATTTGGCAGATTTGAAAATTGTAAACGCTTGGCTATTTGAATATGATCATATGGTCAATGTCTCCGAAAAAGAATGACACCAGAATGCACCAGAAGAGCAAAAACACTGAGAAACCTAAAGCAAATGGAAGAAGAGCCCTGCATTGACCACACTGAAGAAGAATTTTAGATGTCCTCATGAGAAAGGACCAAGGAAACCAACTGGAAATGTTAGCACTATTGATAAAGTCCATTTAGGAAGATATCATCATATGGACAAGGTGAAAATTCTTTTCTGATGACTTCACCCATGGCTTATTTACTTTCTTAGCCTATTTTTAATATGTTTGGTGTTGCTGGTTTCCATACACCTTCGGGCTAATAATGACCTTTATGAAGGAACAGCAATGTTCTGTTTTGCTCATAAAAGAAAAAGCTGCAAAACATCTCACTGCAAAACTACAAGTTGGCTCATTCATCATCTTCAAAGAATATTTCTTAACACAGCCCAGTGCCATGAAGTTTGAAAAGTATTTTGCATATGTCAATTAAGATGGTTGTGAAAATTCTATGAAAGATAAGAAATAGCTAGAATATTGTACATTGCTGAATTTTAGTTCATTCAGGTTTTACCTCAACATTGAGAATGCATCATTTATGAAATTTGGAACAGTAGTTGGAGGAACCATGATTTAAGAAGAAATGCAGCTCATTCCAGTTATATATCATTTTCCTCCCCTAGAACCGGAGCAATGTTCCATCTTCGTGTTCTTTGGATCATAAAAAGAAACTGTATCAAAAAAGGGAAACATTCTCAACTATTGTATATATGCATGTATAACTAGAAATTTCAGCTTAAAAAAATCACCCCCCCCCCCCCAAAACCTGGCTCAACATGTCCATGTGTCAATGTAAGTACTGTACCTTAAGTCTTATTGAAAAGTAAGCATCCCCTTCTCTGAATAGAATGGTAAAAGCTAAGAGCTTAGTCCATTCTGGGAGAACCTAAAATAAACTTCAACCTTCTCTACTCACTCTACTGTGGCACTGCCATTTTGAATGCATAGGTGGGAAAATGGTAGTGGAGGCTGAGGCAGATAGCCCTGGTAATTTCTCCTCTTTTCGGAATGATCCTCATTTTAAAATTCATAATTTTGGTCCCAGAATCTTACCTCAACTTATACATGCAGTTAAGTTATGCACAAGTATATATGGCAACTAAGTAATTTGATCAAATGAAATCCAACAGCGTCTAATATCAAGAATGGGCCATGCCTCATCAAGAATCTAAGGTAGTTCATTTAATGTAAATATTTAGCAGAGGAGACGTTTGCCAGATAATATTTAATACACTCCTCTCCCCAAATAATAAAGGGAATATATTTTTTTGTTCATTAAGGATAATTTACAGTTTTCTGAACAGCTATTACAAAATAAGAAAATCACCTAAACGGCTCGGGTTCAGGCTGTTTGACCATTCACGTCTTCTCTTACAAACCAGCACGGGTACTGCGGTCATTGGAGGAGGCCCTGCTCTTGGTCCCATCCCCATCCCAAGCATGGCTGGCGGGAATGAGAGAGAGAGCCTTCTCCGTTGTCACCCCCCACCTCTGGAACTCCCTCCCTAAACAAATAAAGCTGTCCCCCTCCCTCCTAGACTTTTAAAAAACAACTGAAGACCTACTTTTGCTCACTAGCATGTGGAGAGGAGGAGGATTAGATGGTCAAGAGATCACTGCCAGGCGTCTGGCTAAGAACTATTCATATTTGGGCTTTCCTGGTCCACACAAGCTCAATGACCTCATTTGACTACACAACCAACCTGCACCATTTTGTAATCCCTTGTTGGCTGTTGTACACTAATGTGGATGTTTTGTTTAGATTTACATTATTATAGAATTTTGTCTGCTTACATGTAGTTTAATTTACTGATGTTAGGTCTTAATTTGATGTTAGGCTTTCATGTTACTTTTATATGTGGTGGTTTTCTGGGATTTTATGTTAGTATCGTGTGTTTTATGTAGGCATTAACCGTTTGCCATTGTTATGCTGGAATCCACCCTGAGTCCCTTCAGAAGATAGGGCAGAATACAAATAAAGTTTATTATTATTATTATTATTATCTTTATTTACAATTTTCAGTGTTTAAATGCTGGATTCAGATAATCACTATGATGTCAAAGAATTGTAAGCAAGAGAAAATTTGGATCAATGTTTGCTTGTGTTGAGCAACTTAATTAAACAGATTATTCAATTCCATTCACCCATGGCAGAGCCATGATATAATGTTTCATGAAATAGTCCTATTCTCTTTTTGGCTTATAAAAAGAACAACTGAAAGTAAACTAGATGGTTTTATTAAGAAGGATTTTAACAATTTAAAAGTGAGTCAGATGATATTGAACAAAAGATCTCTTTCAATAGAAAATATGCCTTTATTGCAATTGGTACCTTTTCAGAATGTAATTCTGTTCATCACTAAACACATCCAGAAAACGCCCTGAATACTCAATTGTAAGTGAAATTTTTGAGCACAATTCAGATATAATTAACCAATAATTAATTCAGAGTAAATTAAAAAATTAGTAACTTAAGGCATTCCCTGAGCTAATTTTTTAAAAACTTCCGTGAGAAGTTCACAAGATATCTCTCTTATGGTTAAATTTAGTTAAATTCGTTTTTGGGATTCATTCACTCACGCACAAAGAGGGAAGGAAAGAAAACTGAAATACTACTTCCTTCCATAAAAAGTATGCTTTTTAATAACATTCTGAAAGTAAACACTCATATAAAATGTTCTAATATACCATTTGAACCCGTTATAAGTTTTTGGACATGTTATAAGTGTTTAAAGATTTGTTTAGCAATACGAAGTCTAAAGTAGAACCAGTGTATGCCATGGCAATGGGAATATGGGAGGCTTCTGGTGCACAGTGGGAAGCTGGTGTATCTGAATACATCAAGAACGGAAAGCGTGGACCCCACCAGTACAGACTTTGTCTGTTGTGACAATACTCTACATAGAACTTTAAAAAGACATATCGATACAGGGTGCAGGGTCGACACGAACTTCCAGATCATCAATCGATGCATACGCGCTAAGTATTGTTTTGGTTTATATATGGTAATTGTATGATATTAAGTAGATAAGTATACTCCATTTAGGAGACAGCAATTGAATTAACTACACGACTTGGAGATCTGTTGCAGGTTCATTACTGTATATGATTTAGCCAGTTGGGCTTAGTCCCAAGCGTGTTTTGCTAATATGGGAGGCTTCTCATGTTGCATTATCAACAATGGGTGGGGGGAAGCCGGGTACTGGATGCTTCTCCCCATGGGATGGGGCCTGGGGTAAGTTGGGCAATGCAGGGCATGGGGTGATGGGTTCTCAGTCCTCCCTGTCATGCACCACCAGATTCACCATGGTCCATCGCAATTCCAGTGGCACATATGATGAGGTCCATAGACTGCATCTACACCAGGCAGGTTACTTCAGTGTAAATCTGATCTGGTACAGCCTGGATCTAGCATGCATGTGCTGAATCTGAGGCAGTGTCCAGTTGGGTCAGGCTGTATCAATGCTGCTGAGCAGACATCTCATTTTCCCTGTTGCCACAATCACTTTCTGCTGGCCAGGAAGCTCTGTGTGAATGCCTGGCCATCACCTGTCATGTCTGCTGATATAAAAAGAGGTGCCTGTGCAATCAGAAGAATGAGGGGAGATCAACCCATTCAATCTTGCTGACATAACCACAGGGGAAAGTGGTGGTGGTGGTGACACAGGACATGTTATCTACTTCCGTAGTGATCAGCGCATAAAAAGGTGATGACAGCAGTGTTCAGTTCTCTAAAGTGCCATGATGCTCCGAGATACTCTGAAGTTTCCAGCAAATACAGTTCAAATCAGCTAATGTGGATTTTCTGCTGTGCTAACCTGGATTATCTGGCAGTGTAGAAGGGGCCCTACAGAGCTGTATAAAATCCACATTAGTTGATTTGAACTGGATTATATGGCAGTGTAGACTTGGGCCCCTTCCACACAGCTGAATAAAATCTCATATTTTCTGCTTTGAACTGGAATATATGGCAGTGTGGACTTAGATAACCCAGTTCAAAACTAATATTGTTGGATTTTCTGACTTGATATTCTGGATTATATGGCTGTGTAGAAGGGCCCTAAAATAATCCAGTTCAAACCAGATAATGTGGATTTTCTGCTTTGATAAACTGGATTATCTGGCAGTGTAGAAGGGGCCTGACATGCTTAAAGTAGGACAAAGCTGGATTGAGTCCCAAAAACGTGGCTAATCACCAGAGCTGCTGTGTGTTGTGGAGATAGTGATGGATTTTTAGTGTGTCTAGCCAGTGCAAACAACCTTAGAAATCTCTCTCCTTTGGTTATCTGGCTTCTAAAAAATAACCCAACACGATATTATTGTGCATGTAATTATTTTGAAAACTGCAGCTCATAGTAATAGTCCAGCATCCATTCTAGCTGAGGGATTCTGAGGGGATAACTTTTCTAAATTCTGATCCCAAAGGTGGACGAAATTTGCAGAAGTTGTTTTTACAATTTTTTCTCTTATGAGAGGCAGGGACAATTTTATCAAAAGGCTGTAAGTGGTGCTAGAAGCACCTCAGCATGGAGAGTGCATTAAAGGTTTACAGGAATGAAAAGCTTCAGCCCATGAATGGATTTTGCCCAGAAAGTGAACACATTCCTCTGGAAGTATCCAAAAAGCATTTGACATTTGTGTACAATTTGTCAGTGTACAATTTGTCAATTTCTCAAGACAAAAGCACATGTAGTTTTCTGCTTGAGTTTTCTGCTGTCCCATTGCTGTTGTCCAAGTAGAATATGGCATAATTGTGCAAAAATAATATTTTTACAGTTCAATAATTTTCCTGGGAAACATGCAAAAGTCTCAACAGGTAAGCCATTGTAACTCTTGAGTTACAAATAGGGGGGTGGGGCCAAAATTAAGTATTTTGCTTTAATACCATTGAGCCAGTGTGTGACTAAGGGGTTATCCAGGACTCAGCATATCCTCTTAGTTCCTATGTTACACAAACTTTGGTTTCTATTTCATATTCTGGTTTCCTGTATTTACATTTCTCCAGTTAGAGGAAAAAAGAAATGTGTGGTTTTTACATATAGCAGTAAGAAATTTCACTAACCTGAGTGGGGCACTGTATGGTAACACATTCTGATTGTTTGAGACTTTGTTCTGCTTTACTGAAAACTGAGTAAATACTTAGATTGATTAAAATAATATTAATCAGGCCTTGTCTGATAGAACAAGGGAATATTTAATATACATTATTATTTTGATTTAGAATTCTGAATGTGAAGCCTGATTCTTGTTTTGCATGTTTTTTATTTGTTTGAAAGTAATCTGTTGTGCTAACTAGGCTTTTATAAGCAAACTAGCACACATATTTATGAAATTCATGGGGGGGGGAAACCCTCTCTCCACATTCATGACTCTGACAAAGCCAAATACAGACATGATGAAAAAAAGTCCTTATGTCAGACTGAAAGTTTTTAGTCTTTAAAGTGCCACAAGACTCTTCCTTTTCCAACAACCAACATATTATGGATACCACAACAGAAAATATTTTTCTTGTTTTTCTCCTGTTCTCTTGCTTAATTAACCAATTACTATCTTAAGGTGTTGTTTTTTTTAAAAAAAAGTGTAAGTATTTTTGTAAAAAATATAACTCAAACTCACCCAAACTCACATGATGTACAAAGAAACCCAAAATAAAATGATCAGCAGAAATAGTAAAACAGAAATGTTGACATTTGGTGTTTAATATCGTAACACCTGAATCTACCTAATTTGCTTTGATTTGCTTTAGACATTCTAAAAACTTTGCAATGAACTTTTAATTGATGCCAGTGTTGGCTGGGGAATTCTGAGTAGTAGTTAAGAAACTTCACATATTTTCCAATCTCTGAAGGAGCATTAAAGCAGGTAACATAAATCTCACACTTATTGTTACTGGGCTTTCGATTGAATAGCATTCTAAAAAAGGAATGTAAGAAGTTGAGAGGTGAACTGTTTCTTTCACACTTGCAACATGTACATATTTCATTATTTATTTATTATTATTTATTTATTTTAAACATTTATATTATAATCTATCCTTCTCACCCTGAAGGGGACTCAGGGTGGAGCACAACATACAAATATCAAACATTCAATACTGGGATATGAATAAATTACATGCATACATAAACATTAGAAACATTTAAAAGCATGCATATTAGGATATTATTTCAAGAAGTAAGAAACAGATGTCCTACCATTAATATCTACATCCGTTTTTTTGTTTGCTCACTTCCTGAATGCATATACCAATTCCCACCCACAGCCCAAATAGGAAAGTATACATTCCCCAAAGTGATATAGGAACGAACTGCCACATCTAAACAACTTGGCAGTAAATTGTTTATGGCAGGTTTCCTCAACTTTCCTCAGTCTGGATTACAGTCTAGTGGCATATTAGGATCACATGTATTAGAAGGCTGCAACGAAGTTTGGACTAAAGCTTTAATTTTCAGAACAACTTGTTTAAAATAATAATAATAACAACAGTAATAATATAACTTTATTTATATCCCGCCTCATCTCCCCATGGGGACTCAGGGTGGTTACCAACAAACAAAGAAAAACATTAAATGCCCGTAACAAAGACAATAACTGTAACATTTAAACAAAATTTAAATTAATTTACAACACCAGACATTATGTGAAATGAAGTTAAAATTAAGCAATTGAGAACACACATTAAATTATCACAGTTAAAGAAACTTTGGGAAAAGGCAATGCATTGCTGCCATGAAATGATAACTTAATGGAATCTTGATCAGCAGGCTTTTTAACGTCAAAAGATTTTAAAAGTGTTATACTTCATATAAAACGGAAAGTTCATTCTTCTTTCACCAACACTCTGTTAAAGCAATGTGCTGACGTCACTGAATTGTGATTAATTCAGAGAAATGTCATATTCGGGGGGTCAGTGAATGAAATATTCACTAAATAAAAATGTGAATTTTATACATTTCTGCTCAGATAGTGTCCCAAGTGAAAAGTATATAGGATTGCATCCTAAGATACTAGTTTTCAAGAGTGAAGCAAATTGGGATTCAGAGAGCCCCTTTATTTTCTACTATCCATGTATTTTTGAAAGTTATTTTTCATTTAAAAAGTTTTTCCCCTCACATCATGGGGAAAGTGGTATGAAAATAGTTTGTTGTGACAGATATTAAAACAAATGAGCACATAGATACAATAATAAAGCTATGTTGTATTCATGAAACTGTGTTCTGGGTTCTTTGAATTCTGTGTTTCATCAGGCCAAAATAATTTTTAAAACTTTGAGACAACCCTAGAGAAGAACAACTAAAGTTACACAGCTTTTGTAGGTGTCAGTTATGAGTTATTTTGTGTATTTCCAAACTTTACATAATGTCATACATCTGTAAATAACTTAACAAATCAAATTAGCATTACTGAAATTCTCTGTGTACTGTGGCTTGTTAAATTGCAAAAAAAATATTGAAAAAATAATTCATGTATGATTTACTTGTGTTAAATTTTGAACTCAAGTTGCACAGTCTATTTGAGAATGATTAATATGATCAACTATGTACATATATTATTATGATGTACAATCTAATTGAAGAAAATGATTTCTGACTTTGGAACATGATTTCAGCATCTGATATATATGATATTATTAAGACTGTGGTCCCTTCCCATCCCAAAAATTATTATATGGATTGAAAGGCAGATAACGAGAGCAATTGACAAAGTTAAATGTGGTTCACTGAATTTTCTTCTACATTTCAAATTTCACAAGAAAACCTAGAAAACTTTCATTAACCAATCTGATTATAAAATGTCAATAAGATACTGATTTCTTTTGAAAACTAAGCAGTAATTCATAAAATATAAATTGTTCAAATTATTGAAGGCAACTTTTAAAACAACAATACTTGTGCTTTCATTTTATGCTAATTCTTCACCTATAAAATGTGAGGATAACAAGTTTGTATTCATACAAAGGTGTTAATTAATGAAAGACAAACCTTTGCCAATTATTGACACATTCTTCCGTAATCCTGTTAGGTGGGACATTCTAATCAAGTCATGGTTTTTTAGTAATGAACTGGCTTTGCCGCCCCCCCCCCTCCACCAAATGGGGATGGGAGGAAAGAAAGAAAGGGGGGTCTTGAAATAATTTATTTTCTGAGTTGTATTTTTTATCACAGCAGGTATGAATGCTGCATTTTGACTGCCACATTGTCTCTGAGAAGAAGGGGTATGACCTCAGGAGCAAGGATCGCAAACGGGCTCTTTCACACTTCAGTGCTCACTGCTGTGATCCAGCACTTTGGTCATATTATCCTCTGCATCACAAAGCTGTCCACTAATTATCTCTGAATACGAATTTGATTGAACCTTAATTTTCAGTAATGGGCTCTGAGAGTTGGCAAAGAAAGACAAAGGAGGCATTCCTTTGTCTTTTTCTAAACAATAACTGTTCTGCCACCAAAGGATGGCAGAACTCATTAACTACCATGTGCTTAAATATGATCACATTATTTTTGTCTTCTCCCCTAAATGGACTGTCCATCTGCAGGGAACAAAAACAGTTCAGACAATTTGAAAATTGTTTCCCTTTTAGTTACAATTTATTGGAGACCAGAAATTTGGCCCTTTTCAAGTTAACCAGTTTTATTAAAATCTTACATCCCATCCATCAAATTGATCCCACAAAATTAAGGACTTCACAAATTACATGCAACTTAATTAGTGAATTTCTTGGTAGAAATATAACAGAATATTAAGAAGGTAAATTTTGTATATGAGAGCTGCACTGGTCGTAATTTCAGGAAGGCATTCCATTAATGTCATGATGTCTCGACAAGTCAAGAAGGAACTTTAAAAAGTAATGATGGACATAACATGTCTGAAGGCTTTCATGCTTCTGGGGTTTTGTGTTGTCTCCAGCCTTCTGAATGCATCTTCTTTTAAACAAAATGATTTTAAAAGGTTTGTTGTCAGTTTCCTCCACTGAAATTCAGTATTCTGATACATGCAACCTGACATGTTATGACAAAGATTAAGGCTTTTTCCAGGTTTAAGATGCTCTATACTTAATGCCCTTGTTCTTTAGCTAGGTACAGAGCATAAATATTTGTACTGAGAAAAAAACCTGTTATTAAATTATTAGTTTCTCTTTTAATTAAGGGAACAATAATATTTAGATGTTCTAGAAATCTTAAATACTAATTACTATTTTACATTTTATAGAGGCAGTGCCTTTTCTTTCACAATAATTATTTTCATATTACATACCTTGGTACCGCTTTAACTGCAATTAGTCTATCCTAAAGAGTTCTTGGATTTGTAGTTGCATAGGGGTTTAGATTTATCTATCAGAAAGCTCTACTATCACACCAGACCACACATCCCAGGAGTCTTTGAGATGCAGCTGTAAAGTGGTTTTGGAGTGTTATAACTGTGTAGTGTGAAATATGTTTAGGAACGGGGCATTTAAAATTATGTCCTGACTTCTGGCTTGTTGTGCCCCTTACAAGACAGAATTACGAAGCAGACTTCTTCTTTTATGAATGATGACTTTGACTTGCTTTGGTATAATTTAACTAGATAGTCACACTTCAGACATAACATTAAAATTTCAGATCCTAGTTCAATTAGCCCATCCTGCTGGTAGGAAAAGTCAAGTGGAATGATCAGGTTGTGAACTTAAATCATATTATATTTTAAATTATATTTAAAAATATGTATAGTAATACATATTTTGTGAATAAAGTTATATTTAGCTACAATTATCCATTTCCCCTATGTACGGCAACTTTTGGGACACTCTATATTGTGTATTGGTGCTTTAGCATCATTGCTTCATCATGCACAACAGGGTGCAATACAATACAATAGGTTTACATGGATGGTACAGGTTTCTGACTCCATAAAGGGCAATTTTATGCATCATATCAATCATTCCATATTTCTGCAGAATGTATTTATTTGAAGCACATGTTTCCTATTTTAATCTTCACCCTCACCCCCGGTTCTTAGAGCAGCTTAAAATAAGAAACTAAAAGTCTAATAAAACCAACCAATAATAAAACAAAAAATTAGCAGAATATATCAAAATCCATAATTTAAAATTCAGTTTAGAAAAATGCCTAAACATGTCAGACACATACAAAAATTTTCACCTGGCACCCAAAGGCAGAGTGAAGAGACTAAGAAAGGCTGGGGAAGGTCTTGAGACAAGAAACCTATCTCTAGCCATCATTTGCTTTATTTTTCAAGGTTATGACAGCATGATTTCAATACCTGGATTCATATAATTAAAGAGACACCCTCTGATTGCTAAATCATCACTGGATTGCTAAAGATTACATCTAGTGCACAGCTCTGTTCATTCACTGAAATTGAATCCCTGAGACTTGGCCTGCCCATGTGTATTTTATTGTCAATAGCCTGTAGGGAGGCTCACTGAAGAAATAAAATAAAAAATAAAATAAAATAAATATGGTAAATTATATGGAACCTACTGCAAAACCACATATGGTTGTTAACTAATTTCTCTTCAACATTACTTTTTTTAAATAAAAAAGATGCTTCTTGTATATTTTTTCTTTAAGATGATGATTTTACTAAATAATTAAATAACCTTTGTTTTCCTTCTTTTGCAAAATCTTTTGCAACATTACTTTAACTAGTTAATATATCCCATTTTTCCTGTTTTCTTTTAAAAGACACTTTTTAGAAATAATTGTTTTAAATAGCATATTCAGTAATATAGGACTTTGCAAATAGAAATAATGTTTGAAATACACTTTGAAATAATTCAAATAGTATTTTAAAGTATATTGAGTATAAACCAATCAAAGCACAATCTGATTACTTTATACCCATTGATCTTAATGTAAGAGTTACATTTAAGCTGGCTAAGTGTATGCACATCCATTTTTTAAAAAAAAATTCTGAGAAAGATTTGCATGAAGAAAAATAAAACAGGAAGTATGGCTCTTTTTCAATGGAAACAGGAAATACAGCTCTTTCCCATTAAAAGAGAACACATGTACTTATAACTATCTGCAACCCTACATATCTTTTAAAATTATTTATTTTATAATTGATGTCATCTGTAAAGATTTTTTTCTGATAAAAGTACAAGTGATAAAATCAGCTTTGGCGAAATAGTGCCAGAAGAATTCCCAAAGGGTTTATGGTTTCAAAAGTAGACAACCATTTTCCATGGACTTTAACTGTTTCTTGCCAAATAGGTTCCCCAAAGGATTTGTTTGAATGCCAGCATTGGAGCTGGGCACACAACTGCTTAACACTCTTGTCTTTGGTATATACACCTAATGATGACAATTATTACAAATGACAATTAGTTCCCAATAATAGATTTCATGTTATTCATGTCACTTGGTAGAATAAAAAAGGAAGAAAAAGAAGAAAAGACTAAGTTATCATAACCTCCCAACATGGCAAAAAAGTTCTGCCAAAATTAATAAGCTTATAATATTATAATATACTAAGGAAGTTTTTGATATAATATCAGTTTCAAGAGATAACATGTAATTTAGCCATTATTTTTAATTTTATAGATATGTAATATTGTAATCATCTTGAAGATTCTTGGCTTGTTTCTGTCCAACTGAAAGACAATGTAATAAATCCTCGCTCTCAACTCCCACCAATAATGTGAAAATATTTTAGGAGGAAAAGCCAGTTATCTTGCTGTTTATCGAAGTGTTGAGAAAAAATGTCCAAGATAATTCAATATGACTACTAGTCCTAATGAAGGTACCCTTTGAGCTGATGGTTGCTTGCATATTAAATTAGTACTTTTAAAAGAAACTCTGCAGTTTGCTTGGTTATAGTTTCAAATACATATACCTTGAAAAATAATAGCATCAACAGATTATCCTATAATATAGTATGCTCACTTTAATAGGTTTTTTATTGCTAATACGGCCTCATGTATTAACTGTGCAAAGGACACAACAAGAAAAGTACTATATATTTAAATAGCGGTACTATGTTGAATACTGCGCTGTGTCCTTCTTTTTGGACTACCAGCACCTTCCAGTATCACAGTTCACATTTCCAAGCATTTAGAGATGTAAATATATTAAACAATACATTTGTTTG